>JARQTH010000052.1:247373-482126 GCA_030142595.1 Trachelus iudaicus
CTCTCTCTCTCTCTCTCTCTCTCTCTCTCTCTCTCTCTCTCTCTCTCTCTCTCTCTCTCTCTCTCTCTGTCTCTCACATACACACATATGCACTCACGTTATATCTCGCACGCAAGAGCATCTACTACATTATTCTTTAACATTTCACGTTTAGTTGGCTTACTTTACCGCTTGATTACTTTTCTATGTATACGTCGAGTATACGAAGAACGAAGGAGTGGGATAAAACTTAGTGATGCTGGATAACGAAGTGTCGATGTCGATTGCCAAGTATAGATGGGATGGTGGTGGTCGAGGGTCGTAGAGATTAGGTACTAAGGGTCGTATGGAAAACCACGATTGATAGTGGACGAGAAGGTGTCCTTTAAGGTGTCAACTATAATTCCTTAGAGAGTTGATCGCCGCAATTGCGATTATTAGAGTACAGGGCCGATGACGACGATGAGGTCGCGCAATGAAACAAGGTAGAGCCATCGTAGCGGTGGCCACGATAGGTGTCGCATCACGACGAGCACGCCATCCAGGATGAGTTGCAGGTGCACGTGTAGCACGCGGTAGGTATCACGGGTGTGTAGTAGTAGCCGTTGGCGTATACGTAGGTGGTTGGAGGTGGGCCTGACGGGGCCTGATGATTCGTCAGCCGTTGTTGCTGCTCTTGACAGAGGACTTGATAGGCCAGATTCTCGATCAGGGCTAGGGTCTGTCGTCGTTCGTGGCCCATCAGGCAGACCGTCGACTCCTCGACGACGCTGTGCAGGAGCATCAGGTACTGATACTTTAGCGCCTCCTCCTCGGGACCGACAAAATGATTCCACAGGTAGTTCTCGAGCTTGGCGCGCTGCTGCCCTATGTCCGGAAAGTCTATGAAGAATCTCGAGCACATGTATCGCTCTAGGGTTTTTATGTAGTCCGGCTGGGACGGCTTATACATCTTGACCAGGAGGTTGCAGTACTTAAGGAGTCCGCCGCCCCGAATCTCCTCCGGATGCCTCGTGCTGATGAGCTTCTTGTGGAGATGATAGAGAGCCTCCTGGAAGTCCCCGTAAACCGACTCGCCGACGACGGTCGGATAAAAGTTTTCGTCGATGGGCAGCTTGCTGCACTCGTAGAAGAGCAAGAGAGAGTCAAGGACGATCTGGAAGGAGTCGACGGAGAATTCGAATTGTCGTCTCATCGTGTCGACGAACTTGAGCTCGACGTTCCGATGACCCCGGGAGTTACCCAAGGAGATGAGGGACCAGCGATCTCCGTCGTTGTTAACTTTCACCATCTTGCTCACGTAGGCCTCCTTAAGGCTGCAGGTGGTGATGCGCTTGCGACTTACGCCCTCCGGTAACAGATCGAAGAGCGATCCAAGCACTGCGGCCTTCACTTTGTCGTAGTTTCGTCCACTCGACAGCTCAACGGCGAAGATCAGGTCCAGGTCGTTGTACGGCTGGGACTCGGTCGCCAGTACGTGAGACGCGGCGCCCCCGTTAAGACGAATGTCGCGCACCTTCATCCCCGCTCCCCCGCTGCTCGGCTCGGCCTCCAGTTTGCTGCGCACTACGGTCACGAGATCACGCAGCCGAACCTCCAGAGTGGGAAAGTTCCCTCTTCCATGGATGCTCACTACCTCGTTCATTACATCGTTCAGACGACGAACTTGCTCGAAGCTCAGCACCGCGAGACGCTGCTGCGGATCCTGGCACTCGGGGTTGTTGTTACCGCTTCCTACAACGACGCCGCCGCCGCCGCCGCCGTCGCCGCCGCCATCCCCACCGCCGCCCACGCTTCCGATACCTCCATTGATCCCAATACTACTGCTGCTGTTGTTGTTGTTGCTACTGCCTTTATTACTTCCGCTTGTGTTATTGTTGTTGACACTGTTGTTGTTGTTATTCAGCTGACAGAGGGACTCCATCATAGTGACCCGACGTTGGCGTTCCTCGCCAATCTCCAGGGAGCCACACTGTAACACACAATCACCAAAAATAACCTTATTAGAATGCACCGAGTAGGATTCAATCGCGAAATTACACTCGTAAAACACATTCACCGAAATTTATCTCATTTTTCCAAATTTCCGTAAGCATTACGTATGTATCGACAAATTTCAATCAATCTATCGACGTAACTAGGTACCTTGTGCTCCGTCCACAGAGAACCACTCTCTTCTATGTAACTTCGCCTCTAATGAATAACCGTTTAAAACGTAGCTGTCTGTGAGCTTGGGATACTTGCGCAATCCGACAAACTATGTAAATAACTTTCACTTATGAAATCATCTCGCGAGGGATATCAAACACGAACGAGGCGCACCAACTTTTCGTGAGAGAAGGAAAACTTGAAAAACAAGTATTAAATTCACAACCCGGTCGGCTGTCAATCTTGACAGAAATGGTCGCACGCTGTAACAGGCAGACCACCGGCAGTACGAAAAACACACTGAAATACCGTTAACACGTCTTCACGATGAAACAATCGAACACCCAACCACAAAGTTTCTCTCAGCTATGTATCTCGGAATATATTCCTTTCGTATTTCACTCCCGTAGCTGCGAATCGTTACGATGCGTCGCGGACGCGGGACAACGACGAACTGAGCTCGATGAGTGAAAGGCGCCTAGGCCAACAGCTGCGCCACCACACTCGGCGGAAGGCGCACACAAAAGCACCGATCTCCAACCATCCGAGATATATACGTATCCATCGTGCAGTCGTGCATGTGCTCGAACGCTCCAGCACTTTCTATGACGTCATCGCTCCACCAGTACCTTAGCGGGGGCGTTTGAATGAACGCGGAGGCGTAGGGTGAATGCGGAGGCGGTAGGTAAAGGCCGAGCATGCGCACTGATCCTCAGCCACTTGTTATGTTTCCACAGAGGATCAGCGATATACCATATATTATCTTCCTCTTTCCCACCCTCTAAATCCCATATACAATTTCCTCTGGAGCCCCATCTCCCATATACGCCTACACGACCTATCTACGTTCAACAGTCTTTACCATAACTCATGTACTTCCTTATTGTTCAGTATTCGAAAAAGCCACACGAACCTGTCATTCTACTTTTATTTACGTATATTTTCTTCTTTAATTTAACGCACACTTATTACTGCTGATTATCGACTAATTTTCTTTTACTACCTATGTACAGAGGCTAAGGTAAAGTATTGGTGGTATCGAAGGGTCGTCTTTTGAGGTTTATGACTTCTTTTTTTCTAATCGCTCTCTCCTCCTATGTATAGGCTGTTTATTATAATCGATTGAATTTTGGGACTGTCGTAACGTCAACTATCTAATTTTTGCTTGACGTTCCGCTGAAACGAGGCTATCGTGATTTCGCGTAACGAAGAAAAATTCGAGGAGGGAAAAGTTTTTTTACCAGTAACATTCCAAGGTACGATCGTCTGCCATTTCCAAGTACTTGGACTGTTACGTCATTCGCGAGAGAATGCGAAAGGAACAAAAGTATCGGAGATACAATAAGAGAGCGAATCTCTATGTGAGATTCAGTGAATAAAAATGCTTTATGGGTGACACTGTACGTCGATTGATCGTACACTTGACTATAGATGGTAGTGCAAGGTGATCGGTAAATGATTAATGGCACATCGACTTGCTGAAAAATAGAATAGGGGCTGCTTGTCGCAGATGCACTACAGTGTATCTACGTCGTAATTCGACGACCTACATACACGGCTTACACTATCCGGGAAAGTGTTTGAATCCTCGAGGTCGTTCAGCATTTATTATCTCAGGTTCGATCCGTAGCTCCCACATACTGACATTAGAATAGAATCAGGTACAAACGATTGTAGCGGCTACAAGAAGACCTCTGGATACCCTAACCCATAGGACAATAATGTAATCTAGCGTTCCTTGAGAAGTAGCAAACTATTCGAAGCCTTACGAAGTTTCCGTGAAGGATCCAGGGTCGGCGTCGCGACGACAAAGGACGGGGGGCACACGAAATATATTTAACGACCCAGTGTAAAAGGGAAGGAAGGTAAGAAGGCCTGTTCCCAGGCAACCATCTTCCGTCGCCATGACGACTACACGTCCTTAGGACCTACCTAGGAGACGGCAGAGCCCGAACCAAATTATACAAAGTGCCGGGCGAGAGGACTCTGCTGCGATCAGGAAGATATCGCAAAACTTTCCTCCTCCGTGTCTACGTGGTCTTGGGATCAGCTGACTAGAAGGTGAAGAAACTTGAACGGGGTGCTATACGTAAAGGCTGATTCACAGCGAACGAAAGCGAACCGTCGCCCAAGAATAATGAGAACGCGCACGCAGTCCACGATGCGGCACGAGTCTGTCCCCAGTGAAAACGAAATGAATATTCGGCGTTCGCAACACAGTGGGCTCTTTGAAAAAGGAGGTCATCGCCTTACGGGAAAAAGTTCTGTACGACGTAGATGTCCCAGTTTACTGGGTGGGTCGTTGCACCCGGGTACCGTGACTACGCCGAGAGATAGGTGACCTGACGACTTCAGTCAGGTAGTCCGGTAGTTGTCTACATGCGCATTTGACGATTCTACAAAGTTTGCCCGCTGATTTCCGACATAATGATCTGAACGTGACTGAGTCATTCTTTTTTATTTCGTTCTTTCTTCGTCTTAGCGAACGATCCAGTCACGAGGTTAGGACCGCTCGTCGCAGTGATGACATATAACGCTGTGCGATCGGAGAACATGCGTTTATATATTTATTACACGTACGTGATGTAGTTGCGTTGAGATTTAAAGGACAGAAAGGGGGGTACGGGTCGAAGAGTAGCCACAAAGATAAGGAAGAGATACAAACGATAAAACTAGATAGGAAACTAGACTGATGTAACGTACGGGAATGTGGGTCGACGGTCACGACGTTTCTGTCATTAAAAAAGCTTCATTTACGTCACCGATAATTGATCTTGATGGAGGCTAGAGACGCAACAACGCGAATGGGTATGTCGATGAGGATCCATCTGGCGGCACTACTGAGCACTCTACCTTCGAAAGGAGAGTTTTTAAGCATACGGATGAACGAGGTGGGCGTGTGGACGCAATCGACGTCTATAGCGACGGCGCGTCGGAATCGCGTTCGGGAGTCTCTGACGTCAGTGGTCATTGATCTTGGCTGAGCTTGACTACGTCAACCGAACATGAAATCCTGCTCCACATCCCGCATCGTCTAGGCATCGTCAAGATTCCCACGTAACTAAGGGGTAAATCCGAGCGTATAGCCAGCGGCGCCATCGAGTCCGCCTTATTAAAATAATTCGCATAATTCGTTCTAATAATAGATCGCGTCTCGTTTCTTTTCTCTCTTTCTCTCTCTCTCTCTCTCTCTCTCTCTCTCTCCCGCACGCGTATCACTTCGAAGAACGCGTAGACCACCAAAACGTGTTTTCATCAAAGATCTAATATATCCATTGAATAACAAACGCGTATGTTGATCGGCTGAGACGTTGCCGGTACGAAAAACCGGAAGTCCTCGTCAAACAGTAGAATCGGCGTCGTCGACGCGCCACAGAAATTCGAGGCTAACGTCCGCTATCATATTCCCACCAAAGACACAATAACAACACGTAACTCCAATCTCTCTGATACGCTCACTCTTTTGTTTTATTCGCACTACTTGTGTCACGGTCTATTGTCGTCGGCACACAGTGTTCGTTACGATTGGGCTTTACGTTTCCGCTGACACGAGTCGTATCCCCACCCTACTTCCTTGAATAGCCCCCCACCCCCAACCCCACCCCGGTTGCCTCATGGCGACTCAGTGCCGTGACAAAGTGACTTGTAATTACCCTGGATTCCGAGGTTAATAAGCTGGAGGTATTAACCCTATACACGTGATATTCACGAAACATATGCCAATACCTGGACACTCTCGTAGGTAGGAGGCGTGGTGGTGCTGAAAGATAGGGAAAACGAGTGCTAAGCGGAAGAGAGAGAGAGAGAGAGACAGAGAAAGAGAGAGGGGTAAAGGAAGAACGTAATAGAGATAGCTAGAAAGATAGAGGAACAGAGAACGTACATTGAGAAACCCTAAAGGCGCTTCGCTCTACAGGAAACGCTTCGACCTTGCCGAGGTGAACCCTTGCGGGCTTTCGCCGTCCGCCTCCACGAACGTAAATCAGCTACGACGTTTCCAATGAGAATCGAAAGAAATCGAAAAAAAAGAGCGTCGTCAGGCTGACGCGATTGTCTTAAATCCTCATGGCTCTTCCTTAAACTTCGAGAGCTCTCCGTATGTGTCCTGCACGTTAAGAGTCATTGTATTCTCAGACTCGTTCACGCTTGGCTAGGCATCGCTTTTTGTTAGATTCTGCAGTTTCCGCCGTATTCATAGCTCGCAAAATGTATTGAAAATAGCGCTTCCTCCGAGAGAATCTACAAACTCGTGCTGTCGATGTTTGTTTTCTCCTGTTCCGCCTCCTCCTTCGTACATTAGCGATGGAAGTGGGGAGGCTTAATGCGCCTCCGTGCAAAAACGATCGCAGCGCCGCGGCGACCGGACGGAAAGAGGAAAAACATAATTTTACAGGGACAACGGTCTGAGCGAACTCACGATGAGATTGCTTGATTTTTTTTTAGCATTGACAACAATTTACTTGCCGCGCAAAGCACCACGTGGTCACTTTTGCCATTTTGCGTGTGGGTAACGGATACGTCAGTACGTGCCAAACGTACTTTCGTACTTTTAAAACGCAATTTGTAGAATTTAACCTCGGTAGCTGTATCGATGCCTACACAGGGAACGCAGCAGGTGACAGTGAACGAATTTCCGGTACTTACGACGGAAATTAAAAAAAAAATACTTTTCACTAATATCTTCCGGAGTAAATTTCGCATTTCCGTAAGTATTGAAAACACGCGTGTACAATTTTTTTCAGAGTAGCACACATCAATTCGAAAGTCATTACCAATTGCGACACGAATACTTGCATTTTATAAAAATATATCGCACACAAATTCATATCGCAATGTTTCTACCGAACGAAGATTTTTAAAAAGTTATATGTACGACCGACGTCAATGTACACGTATATTTTATCGCTGATGATATATGTGTCACATCCGGAACGCAAAAAGAAAAAATTGTCATTGTCGTGCGCGCGATTGGCTCGAAACTAGGCGAATCGAGATTAGCGGTAACAGTCTTGGGTCCATTCGAAATCGTAAAAACAAGCAGCAATACAGATAACAGATTTACTCCTCCGTAGTGAAATTTCGCTGTCACGTTACCAAAAGACGCCTCGCTCGCTCTCCGACGGACAGTCAAAGGTCACCGCAAGAAATTGACCCACGAGTCAGCCATACGTGCAGCAACAAATAATGAAAAAAAGATTTGCACGAAAAACAATTGCAACTGACTGTTTGCCAGTCGCTAGTGAAAAATCCATTTCCCGTGTTCTAATCCGCGATTCGTCCGTGATCCAAGTTTCTTTTTCTTTTGTAACAAATAGCTTTGTACGGCTACGGAAACAATGTAACGGAGTCTTTGGATGATCGGTGTGTCAGGTATACACGAAGCGAAACCATTAAAGTAAAAGTACTAGTCTTGTCAACGAGAAGCTTTCGCGAAGTTTTCATATATTTTTTTTTTTCGCGTATAAGAAACGAAAAGCAACGAACACGATTCTCGGAGCTGATAATTCCGCGTGTGTTTATTAGATGCAAAGTGTGCAATTTAGCATCGTCACTGAGAGATTGCGATGACCCTGACCTTGAATCTTTTGCATCGTGACGTCTAATGAAAAATATCCTTCGACATCCCTAAGAAACGGTGATAATCGATTTGAAGGATCGATACGAGTTTATTACTACTGACTTCCAGTCAATTATCGACACCCATAGACAAGATGACGAATGAAAAAAAAAAAAAAAATAGAAAAATGCAAAAGGCACCGGAACTACATATCGCCTTATCAATGCTTTGACCAACTAAACTTTTTAATTATGCAGTCCCTGGCGTCATACGCGAATACTTTTTATTTACGAGTTGCATGAATATTCCAAGACTGAAGAGGCGAAGGAAAAAAATAACGCGGTGAAAAGAAAGAGAGAGACTAGATAAATCCAATAAAGATACGGATAAAAAGAGCAGATAAATATAATAAAAAAAAAAAAAACGAAAAGAAAAAACGTAGCAATCAACCATTTAGATAAAGATGAAAAACAGTTTTCAGAGGATGGACCAGACACGAGAGGTTATACTTCTAAAAACATATGAAACAGAGTCCAGAGATAATTATGGACCCATTGCAAAGAGACACCCATTACTCTTACACTTATTTTCCGTATACTTCGTGCTCTCGTGTATACCGAAACATGGGAAGCGTCATTAAGATCCATAAGCAGAAAATTGATTTTCAGAAAAATGTTTTGGTCTTTGGACAAAGACGAATTCCAGTAACAATTCCAGTTCAGTTCATATTTTTCCATTGCGATTGCAAATCTTGCAAGTTTACTTCGTTAATCTTACTGCACTGTTACGATTCTCGCTAAAACTTTGTTCTTTTCCAAAAACAAAAAATTCCACCGTTGGTCCAAACCATAAATTTCTGTAGGTGCCGTAGAAACCGGAATCGCTAATTGATAGTCGGTCGCCAATAGCAAATTGTCATTATTTGAACCATCTTGAAAGAACTCTACAAGCGTTATCTCAAATCTTATGAAGCATCGCCCAGTTGACACTGACAAGTAAACAATAATTGTACGTGTATCGGTCCGTAGTTAATTCTAACGTACCATATATCGGAGGCACGCTGAAAAGTGCACTGGTAAACGTTGACGAAAATTGCAAAAATTTAAAACCCTGGATGACCATTCGAAAAGAGGTCTTTGGAACAGTCGTTGCCCAAACGTCATTGCGTTTATCATTAGCAGACCTAAAATTGAAGTTTCGTTTCGACCAAGTAAAGCGTACCAAGTACGAAGACAGGTTACGCCAAGAAGAGACCAAGAGGCCTAACAGAAATCTCGTAGAATCGTCAGAGCGTTAATGGCCGCGTACGTGACGTGTCGCGTCGCCGCATTTTTCCACGAGCCAAAAGGAAACGGAACAAAAACGACTTCGTTCGGCGCGACTGATCGGCACAAATCTTTCTGCCTGTTTCGAGGCACCGAGTATGGCCGATTCTTACCGATCCTTTCGAATCTACATAATACACGTGTCTACGGAGTGAAGCATGTATTTTTTCGAGCGAATTGATTAGTTCAGAGGTCGCGTGAAGATAGTCAGTTCGCGTTAAAGCGTATACGTCTAAAAGTCATCGTAATCTGTCGAGCACGAGAACGAAGCAGGGGGAGTAATATGCAAATAAAAAAAGCCACCCTTACAAGTTTTCGAACCACAAACCCAATTAAATCCATAAATAAGCGACAGTTCAGCGAGTTAAAGATCGTCAATGGATAGACGAGGTTGAACGGAAGTAATAAAAAGCAAAAAAAAAACAGTCGTTACAATGGATAACGGTTGACCTTTGAAAATACTTATTGGCTGTTATCAGCGATTCACAGCCCACGCGTTTAATCGCGAAATCACACCTGAGTCAAACAGACGCAATGCGATAACACTGAAAATCCAATGTAGTAATTTCGCAAGGTGGGTTAATACGGATCTTCGGTCGTGAAGTTTAAACGAGGGAGTAGGAAAATAGGAGATTGGAACGAGGGAGACGAGGGGTGACGGGGATTGTGGAGAGAGGGGGTGAAGAAACAAGCACGAGGCACACCCCCCCCCTCCACCACCCCTCTTCCCACTTCCAGCCCTCATTCGTATTCTCGAGGCCGTGGGAGGATTTGAGAAGATTCGTGGAAGAGAGTGGAGGAGAGCCAAGGGAGGGTTTGGATAGACCTCGAGGTAAAATCGCACGTAGCCTTTAGGTGGAGAAGGATAAGCATATACATAGATATAAAGACAAGAGAAAAAGGCTGTAGAGACGATCTTCGCGGAGCATGGCCAGGGGGAGAGATGACGTAGATGCGCAAGAGTCTACACAAATTCGACGCAAGAAGTTTTGCAGTGTACGGATACGAGATTACGTGTATACACGGTAATACAGGGTGTTACATAAAGTGATCAACAATTTTGTACAACCCGATGATCCTCGTTAAATGTTTATCTTCGATACACGTCATAAAGATACGAACGGGTTTTTCCCGAAGGCTGATCGATCCTTCCGGAAGTGCCCGAAAATTGGGGTATTCCTTGAGTTCTACCTGCGATCGGATTGTCTTTTAGAATTTATACTAGAAAAGAATATGGTATGGAGAGCAGTGAGGGTTTTCCCGATTGGTCATGACGTTAACGTTTAATTTGTACTATTCGGTCTGGCAGATCGCTACTGTAACGGCGTTTGATACTTTACGAAGCAAGAGAGTGAAGCGGCGGCCAGAGAAACCGGCTCGGTGTAACTTTTGTGTACGGTACGGAGTAAAAGGTTAAGCGGAGAAGCAGGAAGAAGACTGCGAAACTGATGGATCTGGGTATAGGCGATTGAAGCAGGCAAACGGGAGGACAGGAGGGTTACGAGTGAACGCGCAACAGGTAAGCCAGTTGGTGGCTGACGTACCAGTGGCGTGAAATCGGAAATATGGAAATTATAGTCTTCTTGCGGTACGTGTACATATCGTTTGGCTAGTTGGTCGCTCGTGTTTACGGATTGCTTGGTTACCGACCGACTGACCGAGTATATCTATGTGTACAGATAAACGGAACACTTCTGGGAAACCGTGACAACAACATCGTTTTCATTTAAATAATTATTATCGCGTGCGCGCGCACACGAGTATCTTGCGTAACGCGAGTGACAGGAGGGGTGGATGGGGGGGGGGGGCGTGGATGCGAAAAGAGATGAATATCTTCCTCCCTCGTTTCAAGAATCGGAAAAAATACTTTGGATTAAATTTTTTCACCGAATATTTTAAAAGACGACGTAACGGATACAGGCGATAAAAAATATTTTGTAATTTATTACACAGAAGCGTAAAGTTTTAACGATGACCGCTAGAACTTCTCTCGGTGCCCTTTCTGTCGTCGGTATGTTTCATTAATGAAATACCGATCCTCCGAGCTTCCTGGGATTCTTTTGTAGAAATACAAAAAAATCCTTAGCTCTTCGAAAGGGAAAAAATAAAATTATTATTGAAAAAAAAGAAAGGACGAAGACGCTAGCGTGTCTCCCCGCAAAAGCCCATCCGACGACTACACAGTGACGTCTCTGCAGGCGTTCGCGCTCGATGTTCTTTCGTGTACCAACCTAACCTATCGCATCCTATTGTCCAGTAACGTCGCGACTGACTTGCTACGAGAAAATCGTTCTAGGAGTTCGGTTCCTCGATTGTAGTTACGTGCAGTAATGTAAAAGGTTGTAGAACAAAACGCAAAGCTCCCCTTGTGTGTTTACCTCGAGGCGGACGGGACAGTGCCGTGAGTCAAAAAGATATCATCCACGAGCAAGATAAAGAGAGAGTCGAAGCAGTGGCGACCCCTACAACAAGAGCCGCACGAAGTGAAAAACACGCTTGGCCACGTCCCTTCGTAATTAGTAACTCGAGGCCGAAGACTACTTGGATACACGAGCGAGTGCTCTCCGTGCCTCCGCAACTTGTTACGAGTACCCAAGTATCCCGGCTCTATAGCCACTTCGCCACTGCAACTAGGCTTATCAACAACTTGTGGAGAGCACACGAGTGAATTGCGAGCTTCGCCAGAAACACTTGTGGCATTCGATCCGAGAACGTAGCGAGAGTGCAACTGACTCAAGGCTCCTTTCTCCGCCGTAAATCGTATCGCCGCCATTGCAGTCTCGCCCACGCTGCTTTTGAAACTCTTCAAGATTACCTCGCAAGTAGAGGGAGAGAGGGAGATCCAGGCCGATAAGAGTTATCGGGATCGACTGCTTGGGGTAAGAAGAAGGTCACTGATTAAATACCGAAAGGTGCCTATGCAGCCCGTAAAAGGGATAGGAACCGAACAAGAGCGAACCCGACACAAACGAACGTTCCTACGGTAGTAAGACAAAGAGAGAGTATATTCGTTGCAAGTGGGCCAGAGCGAGATGCAGCCCATTGTGAAACGGAGACCCTGAAGCGCTTTTCCCGTGTCGTGCGTCCCGTCTCTCTCTCTCTCTCTCTCTCTCTCTCTCTCTTTCTCGTGTGTATATAGACATCGAGAACGAATGGATGGGAGGGGGGACTACGCAGCCACGTCTAACCTAGCGCAACAACCTGGCCTAACCTTCCGGACCGTGTGGCCCCGTCGCGCACGTACACCGGCCGAGCGGCGTTTCAGCCCGGAACATAAACAACACGGTTAACACTTGGTGGGGGATAAGCCAGAAGAGACTGACGTTCGACGAGATAAGTAAACAGAATGCCAAGAGAGTTAAGTGTACTGGGAGGGAGAGTATTGTGTGACTTTAGAAAGAGAGACGAGGCTACGACTCGAATGGCTAAGGAAACACAGCTGACCGATAAACGTGAAAATAGAAAGTACACAAGCTTCATGCTAATATCTGCAACAGGTCCTAGTGGCGAAATGGTGGAAGCTCCTCGGACTTCGACCCACGACGCCAGCAGGCAGCAGGAGGACGTTGCTCCAACCCGTGAGGTTATCCCGCGTTGTTAGGCTGAGCCTTGCCGGTTGTTATTGTGACAGTCGTAGTAGACTGTTTTGCGGATGGACGCGATCGCGTGTTTCTTGTACCAACGTGTCGACGCGCACGTAACCGCCGTATGTAATATATGTATGCGAACCTTGAAACTAGACGGACGTAATAACAAACATCGGCAAGAGTACGATTTCCACCGGCCACCGAATCCGTGTTCTCCCCCAAAAATCGTGTTTTCACGTATCACGCGTATTAAGATTTTTATCGAAGCGCAATTCTCTGTACATAAAGTTTGATAAGATTTGTTATATGCTGCATGTAGATGTTCCTTGATACAAGCTTTACTAGATTTTCGTACTTTACTGTACGTGTCGTATAAAGGGTCTAAACGCAGTGGCGCAGGGCTTGGGCGCGTTACGTGCTCGAACGTAAACAAACAGGACAGGGTGACGCGGCTGTGTCTTTCTGGATAACCAACTGTGGGCGTGACGTTTTCATTGGAAATTTAATATTACATAATGTTATAAAACGTAATATCGTTATCTGAATATTTTGTAGAACGATCGAGATTTTAGGTACGAGGCCGATGTTGGCGCATGCATTAAGAAAATCGTGTTGATCGATCGAGGATTTTGAAACGTTTTGCATCAGTAATATCAGTGCTAAATATTTTTTTATCGTCTTCACAGTGTATTACCGGATTAATTGACGCAGCGAAGGCTGATTTGTATTATAACATGTGCCCATAACCCGGATAAACATTCGTAGCGATGAAGTTACTACAGCATTACCGGGTTAATGGCAATTTCCAAAGTGTCATTTTTCTCAAATTTTTTATAAGAATAATCATCCGTAATTTCTTAACGATTTCAATGAGGCATGGCTCAGTCTGTTTCTTAAATAATCCTCTACAAATTCTATTAGCTACATATTTGATCGTCTTAACCGTAATTATAGCACTTTTTTAACGAAGACTTTTTTTCGTTGAGTAAACAAAAGGCCAATTTTCAAACGGTCAACACTATCAAATATCAAGACGATCGATTTTTAAAGGATTATTTAGGAAACAGATTGAGCCGTGCCTCATTAAAATCGGTAAAAGAAATACGGATTATTCCTGGAAATAACTCAATGGAAACGTACCTTCTCGGAAATGAATGTTAATTAGTTAATATTTTTGCAAATCCATGAATATCAATGTGTTTCTCGGAATTAAAGGCACATGCCGTAACACAAATGACAGCCAACCAATATTATTTAATGCATAAAAATTTACGAAAATTTAACACTCGTTTGACTATCGTGTAGCTCTTTAGAATTACGACGCGATAGATGTCAGATTTGTATCTGATTGTCGGTCAAGTAGAAATTACAAACATTGAAAGGTAAGAAAACACACTAGTTAAATCATTCAAGATTTACTGTTACCTTGATCGAGCCCTAATTACGTCACTATAATTATCCTCTTGAAATCCTTATCTGCCGTTTGCTATCCTCGTACGTTTATATCGAGTCCCACGACACAGGAGAAACATTCGAGTAATCTAATTGTGTTTTGGACAAAGAGATTTGTTATTACGCCATTGCGAGTAACCTTCCTGCCCTGACCTTGTCGCATTACTTCCAACGGGCGACTCGGGAGAAAGTTGATGTATTCAAACTATGGCTTCGCTAAGCGTCAAACAATCGCTTCTCGTATCCCCATCAACAGTACAGCACAGCAAAAGATCCTGAGGATCGAGCTGTAATAAATTAATATAATAATAACGGTACAGAACTCTCGGTTCGTCTTTGAAGAATCTACCTCGTTCCCCGTTTGACCATTACGTTCTTCACTTTAATCCCAAGCTTAATTGAATCTCGATAAATTGCTTAATCCAAGTTTAATTTGACTTTGACAACTGTCGACACTTTAATGCATGGTGGTTAAACGATCGGGTACCTTGTGTTTTCGAGTTTACGCGGAAGAGATACGTGTATTACGTAAAATTCATTAAATTTAAAAGTAATTATATTGTTACGTTGACAAAGATGCATACGTAGAGGGAAAACCGTTAAAGAATTTACATCCGGGCTTGAGTTTGCGAAATGGAAGAATAAGGTTATTATTACAGTCGTACCTCGTTATGACCGAGTGTTAGGGCGGTTATGGGAAATAGGATTCTAAGAAATTCGTTGCTCGAGCGTCCCCCCTTCGCCCCCCACCGACTATACGGCGAGCTCGGAATTCATTTGAATTGACTGGTTGTGTCCGAGAGGATCGCCACTTTTCGTTACACGCAAAACACGCCACAATGAAAGCTTGAGAAAAGGTTGCATCGTAGTTCGGTGTTATGGAAGGTATTTAAAAAATTGAAATATCTCTACATTTAATTTTACTGTAGTGCAGGTTTTCCTTTGCCTTTTTTTTTTTAAATGTAAAATAATCTGAACTTATTTAAATATTACATGAAAAGAGGATACATACGAAATTTTAGTTTTGACTTCCGCTTATTAAGTATACACGATACATGACAATAGTGTCGCGGGAATGCAAAGCATCGCCGAATTATCTTTTATAAGAACGTAAATACAAACACGTAAGATTTAACGCAATCGCTTGTTCGCTTACAACGAGAGCTCCGCTTCGGAATTACATGCGTCTGGCACAGTTTGAACGGGGGAAGCAATAAAGCTCAGCGATGGGAAACGGTGGTGAAATTTTCTATAACGAGTTTGCTCATAACGAAATGGTACTATATTGGATATCTTCGCTTTGCACAGGTATAAATCTATAACTTGCGCTTTCGACAGCCTTATTTCGTCATGCTATTGGGCTAGGTCTATGAACAATGCATGATATAATTAACCTTCGAACACCATCGGATCAGTCATTTTTGTCTGGTCAAAATTTAAAAACTATGATATAAATATTAGACTGAAGCACAGCTGGATATTAAGTAAATATATGAAAAAAAAAAAAGAAGATCGTGTGGAGGATGAAGTTTGGAACAGACGGATGAGTCATGCCGTCGGTCAGTGTGCGACAACTAAAATCGCGCTTGGACACTGGTGACTCATCGATAAGGGACATACCTAGGTAAAAATTACCTTTCAAGATTCTTTTTAATAAATTTTCGTTCTGTACGTTATATTTTATATTTTTATTTAAAAAAAATACTAATTTTTGCTGTGTACAATGTAAAAAGCCTATTCGCGATGAACGCCGTGTACGTGTTTGTAGAGATTGCCTGTAAATACTTTTTATTCTTTTTAAATTTATTTTTCATATTTTTTAATCAAAAATCTATTTACGGTTACTTTTCTTTATAAAAAAGATGATGATACGAAATTTTCATTGTTACCGCGTGACGCAGCGTCCTTTAAATTGTAAATACCCATACTTTATTTTTCAAGTCCACCTTTCAACAAGCCACGAATTCTCAAACTCTTATACCCATTATACCCTGTTTTTTATAATAAAAAATTATAAAACACACGAAGCTTTTTTATAAATCGTCAATTGTTTTATAAAATAAGGTTGAAACTATATGAAGTTTTTTTAAAGATTTTTCGTATGACGCTTTAACACTTTTAAAATTCGCCGAGTACCAGTGACCCATCCCGATGGAGTTTACGGATGCCCAGAATAAACGACAGGTTATGAGGGTTAATTATAGGTTCAGGAGGAATGTTATCGGTGCACGAAACACTGATGCGATTCGTGCGCGACATTTCAAATTAGGATTTCAGGGAAAGCGGATTATCGACAGTTTCTTTTTAGGAAAATAAATAACAAATACAAGGCAAAGAGAGCATACTGAAAATGAGCACTACTGCGTTTCTTCGAAAACTTATTACGCCTTAACAATGCTATGGGTCACCCGTTCTCGGCATATTATTTCCATAAAATAAGAGAGAATCAAGCGTCCCAAGCTTAACGCGTTACTCTCGTATAACCTTGACAACAATAACTTCGACGAGAAATAAAAAGAACAAAGAGAATCTGGGCAAATCGCAGAATACGCTTTTCTCGCATTGTAAAAGTAAGAAATATGAAGAATTTTTATTTTTAAAAACGGTAGGGGAGGGGAACGTCGTCTAATCGTGTTTTATGGGTTTGGTGTTTTTGTTCTGTGCGAAAACTCAGTTGCGATCAGATTGGCAGGCAATAACAAGGAAAATATTCTGATTGCGTTAAAAACCACTCAATTGGCACGCGTTATTACTATAGAGCGATAATGCTAGGGACCGGAATTGCAATGCGATTGTGATATCCTGGGTCGAAAATTTCGCTCACGATAAAGAATATAAAGGAGGCGTTTTCGTCGGTATAATTTATTATCCAAAAATTGACTTTGTATCCCACATACAAATAAATTTTAACTTCCTTAACACGGCAGTAGGCACGTGGACTGTCTGAGACACCCCAACTCAATGTTCTTCAAATGGGGGAAACAAGATCACGCGATCGTTCCCAGGTCAAGTACGCCTGTTACCTTCGTTAAATGAAAAAATTAAAATGTAGCTCAAGGTGGTCCGGGATGATTAGAATTTCATCCGGTAAGATGATATTCTAACTTTTTATATATTAGACTAACTAAAACTTCTCGAGTAAGACTAACTATATTACATGAGCAACTTGAAACTTCGATGTCTTCATTCTCGTAAGGTATATTTTAAAGATTTTTAGCTCTAATGTCAAGGTCGCATTATAATTTCACTCATTGATTTTTTAATAAAAAATCTCCGACTTTTTTGACTGCCCGTTTAACCCGTGTTACCCTATTACTATTATGATTATTATCACCGGGGATCACGTTGAGCTAAATTAAAAAATCGTACGATATCAACAGAGAGAAACAGACTTACTTCGTTACGAATAATTAGTAGATCATCGACTGTTTATGTTCGATTTTGAGGTCGAATAAAAAAAAGGTACTGACCCGTTGTTAGGTATGAACTTTCATTTGAAAAAAAAATGTTGAGATGATCCGATGCTGCGCGATAAACGAGCACGGGACATGTTCCTGTGACCCATAACCTTCGCGAAAGTTGAAACTCTGCCGCTTCGAAACATGTGCCCAGACACGTGGACTCGTACAAGTAGTGTGAACAATGCATAAGAATTTTAATCACAGTGCGATTCAATTTGACCTACATACTTTACGTATTAGAATAACGAGATATTTGCTTAGGAGAATAAGGAGAAGAAAGTGAAAACAAATTTCAAAGTCCTGTTTTTCATTTAAAAGCCAATCGGTGAACTCAGCTTGCCGAATGGTTCGATCGATTAAACCTAACAAACGGAATCGACATAAATTCCCTTTCCATATGTAAATGCGCAATATCGTAAAATAAAATCCCTACCGTATAAAAGTGCCAGTGCAGTATTAAAAGGTGCTCACAGCTTTTGTCGGTTTCAAACCGATTCGCGGTAAATAGCGATTAATTGGCATAGAGGTAAAAGTCAGCAAGGTAGTCGAACACGGCCGTATGGAGTTAGCCATTAATTATACATTGTCACCGTAAACGGCGTGCGCGAGACGCATTTAAATGGTCGTTCCTGTAACGTGCGAAACTTACCAAAACAAGTGCCAGAATCGGCCGCAGTGCGGCGCACCGGTAGCGCTAACGTTCCCGCTTTCTTTTTCAAATGAAAAATTCAATTCCCTTGTCCATTTTCAGTAATAAAAAAAAAAACTTTATACTTTCCACTTAAACGATTATCCATATATGGGCGACTCGAGAATTAAATCACGCAACACTTCCTGCAACGATGCAGTAGATGATCGTGACACTGATTCATGAGGACGATATAAAGTCCAGAATTTTTTTTTTTATTAACAAGTTATTTCTGCTAACACAAAATGCTTCGGAGTCACTGCAGACACGTCAGCGTTCACGACGTGCGACTGAGCATTGTGATAAAGTCAAGAAAAAAAAAGAAAATAAATGGAAAAATTCTCTGTCGCAGCTTCGTAGTTGATTTTTCTGCGGTTAGAGAATTGCGTCAACCACGCGGGTGTCGGACGGCATAAGAAGCTCGGAGCTTACCTTTGTCCTATCTCGTTTAAGGTATTTCGAAATTCGACCACGATTTTTTTACAGAGAGGCATTCGAAGGCGTGAATTATCAAATCGAGTGGAAAAGCAGAAAAAAAATGTAATTGCATTACGGTCTTCCGGTGACGCCAGACGCGCGTGATTTTTTAACGTCAACGAAGCTTATTCCGACGCGACGGTTACGTTTAAAAAGGCGCTGCCGCGCCAGTGGCGAAACGGGCAGTGCTGAAAGTTACAAGCGAGTCCTACGCCACTGCGAACGTTTACGAGCAAAAACAATCGAGTCCCTTTATAATACAAATGCGAAATTTGGTGCCATTGTTCCAAGGAAACATTGTTTACGTCTTCGTCAAGCAGCTCCTCGTAGGAGCTTTGCAAACGATACGATGGAAACAATTAAATTCACAGCTTTAATGTAAATCTCAAATTAAACGGAGGGAGAATGTAAAAGTTATATAATTTCTTAATAATTGATGTAGTAAACCGGGCAATGCACCCAGCGATATCTAATCGAGTTTTAAATATAGACTGTTGTTGATAACAAATTTGACAATCGCGCTCCACGACATTGAAAACAATTCTCAATGACTTCAAGTGCCGCTACGAGATTTCGCATTCTTCGGGCTCGGATTGACGATGGGCCGATTGCAAGTTTTTCATATTATTTAATTAGAATGCGAGAAAGAGAAAAACAAATGGCAAAATCGATCGAACACCAGTCACACATTCAGTCTTATTTCTCGAAACTTCCCGAATGCTCTCGTCATCTGCTCGAATATTCCCGAAAATTCTCGAACGATCTACACTCGTCATCTCGAATATTCTCGCCTGCTCCAAATGTCCTCAGCTATCTAGAAGAGTCTAGGATCTTTCGAGAAGACTCCCAAAAGTTCTGGGTGACATCATAAAGTAAGTTTTTTGACCCGAGAATGTAAGTTTATTTTGCATTTAAAAAGCATTAACGCAAGGTACATATATCTGACACCCCACGCGCCTACCAGGTTAAAAACCGACATACATATATCGTCACTGAACCCAAAAACATACGTACGTATTGCACGTGAGGTAAAAGCACGAAACCGCGATACGTACAGATAAAAAGGCCAAAAAAATTTTAGTTAACGAGTGAAGAAAAAACCACCAGATTTAAAAGAATGTTTTCTTTTCGAAGTGCTCGTTACGAAGTAGTCAAAGCTAATAAAAGAAGATACAACTTTTAACCACTCTCATCCGGTTGATAAGAACAGCGGTCATGTACATATATATATATATATATATATAATTATTAAACAAAGCCACACATGACATAACTAAGAAGCGGTCATGCGATAAGAATATTTTTTTCAATCTCGACGAATCTTCATTCATATGGCTTCTCTCTTCTTTTCTTTCCGTGAATCAATATGCAAACAATATTATATTTCACTTCGACAGTCCCCGACAAATTTCATTCGCTCTAAAAGTAAATAAGCGATGAGCCAGCGCAGATATGAATTCCGATTCTCGTTTCCGTCGTCAATGTTACTTTACAATAGCATTGCGTAATTTTATAGTAGCCTGTTATACATTATAATACAGATCGACAATAGTACCGTGTGCCACCAGATTTTTCTAAATATACATTTCTCTCGCGTTACCTCGGAATTTCTTCCTATACAACCGACTACCGTCGACTACCGTCTTGGACACCGTTTAGATATTGGTTAAGACAACGCAAGTCATGCTTCGAGATTTCTACTCCCGGAAGTGACGGGGGGGGGGGGGGGGTCATCGGCATCACATTTTCCAGACGATGCGACCGATTTACGTGCTCGTGACTCGCGCCCGACGGAAATACGCCGAACGATATTCTCAATGCACGACAGTACAGGGACGCGTATCGCGTTTGCGAAAGCAATAAAAAAATATTTTTAATCTTGTAATCCTCTGCCATCGGTCGGAGGGCCGATCCTGTCATTACGTTAGCGTTAGGAAGAATCCACCGCAGCTCGTATTCGATTCGCTGCCGCTGCGTATAGTTTCACCGTCGCTGTTTCATTATTATTATATAACATTTTCTGATAATCATCCGCGGCAACCGTATCGCACACTTTTTATGAACACTTTTCAACTGCCTCGACTGACATACGTGCGCGTCAGGAATGTCAGGAATGGGGGCTGGGAGTTTGGCGAAAAACAAGTAGGTTGACAGATTTTGCGAGGGGACGTGAAAGAACTTCATATAATTATCATCGCATTATTACGAGCAAAGATACCAGCCAGTGTTATGCTGTTCGTTACGATAGTGGCCGTACACTTGAAACACGATAATACAATTTTTCCGAGTGAA
Organism: Trachelus iudaicus; assembly: GCA_030142595.1. Classification (NCBI taxonomy): domain Eukaryota; kingdom Metazoa; phylum Arthropoda; class Insecta; order Hymenoptera; family Cephidae; genus Trachelus; species Trachelus iudaicus. The sequence goes on from JARQTH010000052.1 coordinate 268,340, forward strand.
GACAGTTTCGGAAGATTTTGAAAATACCAAATAACCACATAAAAGCCCTGCCCCGCAAACGTTAAAAATTGCATACTTCCAATAAAAATAGGGTCCTGAAGCGTTGGAAAAAAAAAATATATATATTTTCAATGTCTCCGTTCACGAGGGAAAAAAGTTGACAACGAAAAGTGAAATCATCTTCAATTATGTAAGCAGAAAGTATGCAAGATAGCGATAACGAAGAATATGTAAGTCGTGACACTAGGAACGTCTTTATGAATTACATAGTGAAATCGATGACAGGTGCTATCGTCGTTCAAGTAACAAACTCGACACGAAAGTGGCGTATAGCTATGTATACCTACATATAAAAGAGACGATAATACACCTAAAGTTTTGCGTACCTAGTTCACAGTAAATTTCACGATCACTCAATTTCAATCGTGAAATTGGACGGCGTAACGGTTGCGTGAAACAGATCGATATCGGGGCATAGTATTATCGCACACGCTCGGCAACCTCTCACTGTGTCAATCGCCGATTGAAACGGCTCGCGGAATTGTTCTCAAGGCCATGTAAACACTTTCACACAAGAGTGTGCCGGGCTTCGGCCGCCCGTTTCTCCACGAGATACCTAAGAGTATCAAGAGATTCAGGTAGAAAGACGGTGAGAGTTCTCGTAGGTACGAGAGACGGAGATAAAAAATATGGTTGGAAATATTAACGTAGGCGTTTGGTAGCATGTGCGTGCGTGTCTTGGGATAGGGAGAAGGGGGCTGAAGATAATACATTACATAGGAAAAGATTAACAATGTCAAAAGGACAGGTCAAATCTATCAACCCCATTGTTGACTTGTAAATATATTTCAAGAATACAATAACAAGTTCAATGTTATCTGAATAAATTGCTTCCGCCCTTAATTTCAATATTTTTCTAATGGAACAGGATCTCCCTTTGTCTTAAATGATTCTGAAAACCAGTTGCTGCTGTACTAATTTTGAAAAAAAAAAAAAAAAAGATTAAGCGGGTATCCGTCGACTGTACATCGATATATTGTTCGCGGACGCCAGTGATAAACACGAAGTCACGGTAACGATCGTGAGGAATTGGTAATTCTCGTAAAGCTTCGTGTCCATGGTAGCGACCTTGATCGAATTCGCTAAGCTTCAGAAATCCTCAAAATATAATGCGCTCGGTATAACGTCGTAGCAGAGAATTGTCTTTGACACGCGAAGAGCTGGTTAGGCATTTCCGCGAATATAAATTCACGAATACGCGTACGAGAGAAAAGTAACTTGATTAGAATCGCTAAGGTATTTAAAGAGAGGGAGTTCTCGTGCCGAGCGACAAATCCGTTACGGTTCCTTTCCTTTCGCCGATCACTCGTCAGGGACACGTCGAGCGATGCAAAGCAGCAGCAGCAGCAGCAGCAGCAGCTAACTGAAGTAACCACCCGCGTAACAAGACCAGTCGCAGAATGTCAAATATTCTATAATATAATCTCTTTGGCATTATCTTGATCTCCGTATGCGGTAATGTGTAACGCGGGGAACAGACAATAGACGCGGTATCACGAAGAGCGCGTGTAACGCGCATGCGCGCACCGAACGTTCGAGTGAACGAGTAAGGAACAAAGTGGAATCCGCATAGAAGCACAGAAGAGAGCGAAACCAGTGGGGAGTTGTATTACGAATTAATAACGAGTACTTTCAATGGCATCGCGACGACGATTTTTAAAACGTGCCTTTAAATTCCGCACGTGATGTGTGATACTTTAAATTAAAAAAAAAAAATAATCCCCTAAATCACGAGTATATTACGCAACCCAATTAGCTTTATCTTGACAGTTCATTAAAATCGGATTAAGAATTTCAGTTTATTCACAAGACGACGATCGTTGTAATCCTCGGATGGTACGTACATATTGCACTTTGCGAAACGGTGCTAACATATGGTCTATCCTACGGATAGTAAAGTTCCGATAATACTTACATGTTGCACGAGCTGTTACAAATCTTGCAGTCGGGACACTGGAACGAAGTCTCACTGTTACTTCTAGATATTTTTATTCGCGAATCCCTTTATCTCTGGTTTGAAGAAGCAACTTTTCCTACGGTTCGCGAATGTGAAACGTAAGAGTGGAAGCGATGTCGCGTGAAGCGCGACACAGTGACGCCAGCGGGTGTCGCGAATTCACAATACGTTGATCCTTTAGTTTTGGGGCTCTCCTGGGTCGAAAGTCGTTGGGCTCTTCCGGGATGACCAAGTTCACGTACACGGGAGCAGAAGCGTCCTTTCGCTGTCCCACGATTGATGACGGACGTCGGGGTTGGGTGCTGCGATAAATAAAATCGCGTTCACCCCTCGAGTATCTTAGGATGACGATGACGAAGCTGCTAACCGCTCTAGTCCCTCTAGCGAAAGTTATTTCTGCTTTATTCTTTACCCACAATACTTTCTCGCGTTTAACCGTATAACGCACCAAGTCTTATAATTAGCGGAGTCAGTTACACATCAACGGCGCACGAAGTCGCCGCGGCGAACCAACTGACACTGACAGCCCGATTCCGTGTAACCGCGCACGCACCGGAGTTCTGGCTCCCCACCCAAACCCATCCACACGGGTTCCCCCACCATTCTCTATCACGCCGCTTCTACCTACCCTCGCCGTAGTCTGACTTGGCCAAACTACCACCGCCATTGCCGCAACCCTAACCTCACTATTTAACTCCCACCATCAACAATTCTCACTATTCCACATGCATCAACAGGAGGACGAGAGTAGCTAGTAGCGCTGGCAACACCAAGCGGCTACGAAAGTCCCGAAGCTGTCCCGCATATGGCAACCGGCAGCTCAGCTTCTGACGTCCTTAGGTCCCCACCAACGTCGCCCATTGCTTCTTAACCAGCCGTAACACGATGCAAACTGCGGCTCTCAGTGGCTCTCCACTCGCGAGCGCGAGTTGCTAGCTGAAAAGGTGCTGTGATCGCTCGACGTTTCCAACTGGTATGGTTGCTCTTGTGATCATCGAAAAGTGCCATCTGATATAAAGATAGAGAGAGAGAGAGAGAGAGAGAGAGAGAGAGAGAGAGAGAGAGAGAGAGAGAGAGAGAGAGAGAGGAAAAAAAAGGAGAATGAAAATGGTACTGCTAGAGTTATATAAAACAGAAGGTAGCTTGCTACAGAAATATACATATTAGATTGTTAAATCCCCTCTTTGCTAGGTTTCATTTTATCGAATTTTATCAAATTTAATTATATTTCTAAATAAACCTTTTTTTTTATCAAGTGCCAAATATTCTATAGTTCACGTATACGATGCATGAGATACGTCACTAGATTATGATTCTTTGTGTGTAACATAAAAGAGTGGCCACTGCCCACGCTCGTTCTAATCGCTAATCGTGAAATTTGCCTTCTTTATCTCTATGTGCGCAAATGTTAACGCCGTTACGCGCGCGATAATAATTATTACTCAAAGTACGAGTAAACAGCGAACTGACGTTTAATTGTCCTGTCGTTCGCGGTGAGACGTCAGGTCGAAGGTGATTAATTTCTGCCTTCATTGTCCTTGTATGTACCTCGACCACTCCTTGCGTCTCTGCCGTTTGACAAACCCTTGATCCATTCTTATCGCACGATGTTCCTCCCATCAATGTTACCCACGTTCAGTCTAAACGATCTTATCAAGGTCACGAAGCATCAGTTTCCCGTATCCGAGGTATATTATCGGATATGAAAAATTTGAAAATACAAAATTTTTATATTAATTGTGAATAAAGATATTTCATACACTCAGTCCGGTGTCACTGGTAACCTACAATGGAATGTCAGCCTATCTTTTGGGGCTGTGACAAAAGTGCACGTGATTACGTTTTTTTTTTTTTATGAAATTGTTCGTAGGTCTAGATTATTGTATACTTTTCGGTTATGGACACCGCATTCAGGAATATCAAGGGTGTCGTAAAAACAGTAACGATTGGATAACATTAGCCATTGGGATATTGAATTTGTTTGATCGTCTTTTTTTTTCTACTTCAAATTGAAGACGTCCGCACGGATGAACGCACCTATCCACGACATCTATTATAGTATCACGTCATCGGGAGCCACGTGCCGCAGTCGTTTGATTATAGCTGCTAATGGCCTGGATCAAAGGTATCGACCATTCAACCGAAGTCGCAAACCTTTCGAATGTAAATTTAACCGCCTCCGTACAAAAACTTATCCAAATCCCGACGCAAGCGAGTAACCAAATAGTCAAAGCAATGTGAGATCATAGTCAATCCAGCGTATAACATTTCGCGCAGTAAACTCAGGGATTGTGCAATATAATATTGCGCCAGCATTTGGGTTAGTAACCTCGAGCCGAGCAAAGTGTGAAACGGTAGACGACGTTCAAAATGGAGTAAACTGATATTCCAAAAGAAAAAAAATACAAAAATAAAAATACCAACTAATCCAACCTTAGAGAGATTTAAAGACATCAGCAGTGTTGCTACTACAGTCCGTAGACTAAATGAGTACATTGGAAGCCCCATTAGTGAACTACGTACGAGAGGTAAGGCGAGGGATAATAGCAGCTAATGTGGACTTTGGAGGATTTAAACGCGACCTTCTCTGTCTAAATTCTGCATTGACCAAGGAAAACGTATGGAAAGAGCTGAAGATCTCAAGTGTTCCTAGTCACCTTCGAGGAATCCTGTTGATAAATTGTAAGACAGGAAAGCACGCTGACCTCCTTCTCTTGAAAGACAGAGAGAGAAAGAAAGAGAGAGAGAGAGAGAGAGAGTGAGAATAGCACGCGTTTCACCGCACCTCTATACTCTATGCTTTCTTCGGTGCGCACGTAGCGACTCTTGAATATTCAAGCGACACATATCGTACTCGTTCTATATTTTCATTTTCATTGACCGAATGGCCAAGAAACCTTAGCACCGTATAGACAAACTTGGCTGACAAGTCGTACCCGATCGACGCGTCAATCGGGTACGTGCCACGCGCGAATTTCGACTTTAGCTCGATCGGTCTGCGCGGACTCCTTTTAACGTACGAATAAAGGCATAACTGATAATTGAGAAATAATTAATACGTGGAACGTAAATTAAATGTACCGTATACAACGATCTCGAGCAACAGGATCGGCCTACGGAGTATCACGGCTCGTGCGTGCGCATGCGCAGCACGCTCCCGAGCAACGTGAAGTAAAGTGAAGGTGCTGATGACGTAAAGGCTCATGTACCGTGAAGTTAGGAAGGGAGATGTGTCGGATTATGTATACCACTGGGAACAACTATAGCAATACTATTTGTCACCGTGTACCCATTTACCAACCACCATACGTTACAATGCTGCACAGTTTGTATTATCAGACATTTTTTTACACCCGTTATCCTACATCGCAAAGAGTACGTTAAACCAGCATACGGTGCGACGATCGAAGAGCATCCTGTACAAGGTACCTCGTGAAATTAACCTAAGATTAATCGGTTTAACGTTTCGACATAAGAACGTACGGGGTGTACCGATAAACGATTTTCCATGGCACCAGGGTCGCCCGGCACCATCGAAACGAACGGGCAGTACCGTGCGCACTCCACTTTTACTTCGTTAGAAAAATCTCCCATGTATATCAAGGCCATCGAGTTATCAATTAGAGTCGGCCAGTCAGTCGGTATCCAATATAATGCGACAGAGAAGGACAGCCATCCTGCCGTCCATAGAGCATACGTGTAACAAGGCTTGACATAATGCTCGAACCCTTCTACCATTTTTTTCAAACGCTCAACGCGAAACTTTCGTCATCCTCAGTAATCACGGCTCGATCACCCTTCGTGCTCGAGATTCCAAGAAGAACGAACCAAGGACGCGGAGGAGAGTCAGGCAAAGAAATAATAATTAAAGCTCAATGTCCACCCTCGTGAAATCCTATGAACGTAGCACTGGTCGACGGTACACGATACTTATTCGCTGTTACGGGTCTAGTTTGTCGTAGATGCCAAATTACTACATATACCTACGTCACGTCACATACGCCTTAACTCCAGCAACCGTCGAGTCCCTGACCCCGTAACCCAAAACACGTTTCGAGTACTCTTACTCTTACGCGCATTAACGATCGCTTTCGGCCGTCTCAGTCCACCGATTCCCAAGCAGATCGATCATTTCGCTCGTTCGATCGTTTATCGTTCCGTAGATCCTCTGGCTCGCGGGCCGTGTGTGTTCTCAGTTCTTTTTCTTCTTCTTCCGATAGTCGACGCAAGACCGTTATCGCTTTTAACGAGCATCGTGCCTATCACGACGTTAAATGCGATTCTCGCCCAATAGGAAACATGCTACAGTGGATCATGCGCATCGTACTTGTTTTGTAATTCTATACGACGTAGCGTGCACGACATAGACTTCTTTGTCGCTTTATGAAATTACGATGGGGCTTTCGCTAAGATTTAATGAAGTTCCTGGTCGTGTGCTCCACGGGAATCGGGACGCATGAAAAACTTGTGCATTATGTATATAACCGTCTGGCATGAAATGGAACGTGTAACCGCAAAATCGATCCTCGCTTATGGCTGTAAGCAATGCCGTGTATACGGAGGGAGTTTATGACGTTCGCCCTACAATTTTGTTGCTCTTAACGGTGTGCTTTCGCAATCGACACCGCATTCTTTGGGTATAACCTATAATTTTACTTTACAAACTTCGCCGTCATCTATTTTCTTTCGAGGTTTTGCTTACGAGCCACCACTCTTTTACCTGGTTCTAATGCAGATTTTTTCATGGTTCGGTAATGGGGATCCACGTTTTTTACCGAATTCAGGTATTTTTTTAAATTGGAATATCTTTTTGTACCTGCAAAATTTCAAGTCCGTCGGTTCAGCTTTCTTGAGATATTCTTGGCATTGAATTTTATTTGACAAGCTTTACATAAGGTTCGGGAAATTGTCGGTGCGTCAAACTTTCGGAAAATTTGTAAAAAAAAAAGATATTTTTTTCTACTCTCCTACGTAGGTAAAACCTCTTGAAGCATGTAACGAAATTTGAGACTTACGTCACGTATGTAGATTTACACGATGATAGTGAAGATTGTGAAATGTCTTCTAGGCGAAGAAATTAATTGGAGAATTCGGTGAAAGGAATTTAAAGAGAAATAATTGCGTCGACAGTAAGTTATTACGTGGTAGAGATACGAGTGACAGGAAACGTACACTTGATTACGTTGTCCGATTTGTTGAACTTAACATTCCCTTCCGTTCTACGAGCGTAAAAGTTTCTTATCAGGCAAATGCGAAAAGCCGGTCACTCGGCTGGTGTAATAATATCGAGGAGGCAGGAGGCATAACTTTATTATCTCCTTTTCGTTACCTTTCCCGAAGAGAATTATGAACGATGCATAATATTTGTATCAGTTCGTACAGTCGATTCCCTATGCATCGACCTGTAAGGACTTTTCCCGTTCGACTCCATCGAGATTCAGCGTGAATGTCGTCGAAAAATACTTTTCAGCAAAGTTAAGCAAAGATCGATGAGTACGTCTCCACGTGCGAAGCTATAGAAAAATAAGAGCAGTTAATTAAAGCTTTGTTGCCTACGATTTCCCAAGATTACGAACTTCAGATTAGATTCCAATGACAAAAATTGTGTACAATCTTTTTGTGACCAAAAAATCGCAGCGGCAATCACGAATAGTGAACACTTCGGTATCAATTATTGATTATGACCGATTTGTTTAAATTTATCGTATCTCGCAGTGAAACTACGTATCGAATGATTGCTTTCACCGGCGACCTTGAGACAAAGTTATCTGCCCGATAAAGAAGTTGTTGATAATCAAAAGGAAGTCATTAAAAACTTAATTGAACTGGAACCTCCCGTCGCACAAGTTTTCTTAGACTCGATGGTCGCCACGAGGAGTAGATAAAGTGATTTAAAAAAAAAAAGAGAATAGTCATGTTTCGTTAATCCAAACTGTCGTATAAACCCATTAAAATTAACACTGTTGAATACGTATTACATTGATATTTCGAATTTTCTATATACTGTGTTAACGTCATTGCTCGTTGGAAGAAATAAAAGAATCTATTAAAGCACCAGTCAACACTTGGGACTCTAGCGAGTTGAACGATTCGCTGGTTCGTAAGATGCGCATGCGCGACAGACTCAGCCGTTGCGCAACATTCCGAAGCGGTTCGAAGTTACGCTGCGCGCAGTGTACAGTGTTTAGTCTAGGATGCAACTATGCAACTGCATTCAGATGCAGCCACACACACACGCAGAGCCATACAGTTCACTCCTCGCGTTCAGTCCTAATGATATATGGATTGTATCTCTTGTGTATATCGCATACGTCGCTCTCGCAAAGAATGGCGTGATATTTAAAATGGTTTCGAAGGCTTTCAATGATTTCGCGACACGTCGTTTAAAAGAATACAGTTTTGCAACAAAGGTATATACGTGTAATACATTTTCTAAATATATTTAATTCTTTTTTTTTTTAAATAGCTGGTGGTATCATCGGACGAGAGAACTATACAATTTTATATAGTTTCCCGTCGGAACAAAGACGCGAGCAACATTTTTTGGGCGCGTGGACTGCTTGGAATATGGTTGGACACTGCGATAACGATCTGATTATTGCACGACGAAGATCTCTGCCGATACCAAAGGGGACCAGGTGCTTTATCTTGACGCAGATAAGGAAGATGTGATATACTTTTTATATTGCGTACGTACACGTTATGCTATTGGATAATTCTATGACAACGATCGCCTTTATGTAAATATTAGAAACGAAAGTCATCTGGGGCACGCGGCAAATCGATCGTACGATATCGGCTGTTACTTTTTATTCGGACTATTTCACTAGACGTTTCTCAAAAGTCGAGTGGGAGACGCTGAAAGTTTTATTCTCGTAAGATTCTCGATTATTGCATATATTAATGGTGGATGAATATTTTTATTTTTTTTTTATTTTTATCATCGCGCCCAATAATGGCACTGTCCATTTTATTGGCTCCGGGTTGTTTTACGTGATATAAAAAATTATTTGCATTTGAAAGAGTTGGTGGTATTTTTGAATAAAAAAAAAAAGATACGGCAATCGGATAAATAATTTTATTGGCCATTCACTTTTTTGAGGACCCTAATCATTTTTTATTTCTTTTTTTTTTTTATTTCTCTGTACAACAGTTTTTTACCAGACGCGAAACACGATCATGCGATAGCCCAGCTGTTTTTATTATCTATGGACAAACATAAGCATTGCTTTTGTATGAGATACATATTTCATACATATGTATATGAGATATATTTTTTAATTTTGCTCCACCTGTATTACATTTTCGTGGGAGTATTGGATATATTGATAACAGCTTGGTTTTTTACTATCATCCAGTAGCAATTACGAATATACGGCTATAATTTTTGGCTTATTACGAGCATTGCTGCAAGACTCTCTAATCTTTCGAATTTTTCAAATGCCACAAGTTTGGCGTACGTGCTGGGATTGTTATCAGGCGACTCTGCGAGGCTCCACCTGTTTACGAGTTTTGTATACAGATAGTCTAGCACGCGGGCGTGGAGTATCAAATATGTAAGAACTGACGTTTTTCTTTTTTTTTTCGATAAAAAAACCGTTATCAGGTTACCATATGAACGAAAAGTCAGAAGAAATGATGAAAACGTTGGAATCACGAGGAAAGGGAGAAGGTCGACCAATACAAATATAGGCCGGATAAGAGAGGTTGTCGGTATGTATGACAAAGAGTCAATAAATAGGGAGTAAACAACGAAGGACTATTACTCATTCCTCATATAGTCCTCACAATCACACATGATTTACAAATTGCACGTACAACATATACCTGCTTATTTGCCTCGTATATATTTGGCTAGGAGTTAGCAATAAACGAAAAAACAACAAATTCTAGGACACAAATTTTATTAGTGTTTGAAATTCCTGCCTATCGCAATATGATAAAATCAAAAAAATTCCCATTCACTTATTATCGATTTAGCCGTCTTATCTGAGCACATAACGATGATCCATAAGTAGATCGATTAATTTTCCATTGTTTTTCACGATGATATAAAAAACGAAAATTAGGTTAAAGATGTTCGATCATTCAATTTAAATAAAAAATCATTACTCCCCTGTCTCCTCGCTATGGAAATCAAAGTGGCTCTTTACAGCGTAAAATTTTTTAAACAAAAACATAAAAAATTTCTCTATTGAGAAACAAGACCTCCTGAGTGATATATAAAAATAAGAAAAGCCAAAATTTGACAAGACGTCCATTTTTTAATATTAATTGGATAGAATATATAATTTTTACTCTCGTTCCTTGTTCCTTCCCGAAATAAAAAGATTAATTGTCGCGCAATAAAGAAGTCACGTGTATTCTCCTACTGGGTATAAAAAATTATGAAAAATATTATTTTCGAAAATTAAGAAAGTTTCACGCTGATTAAAACTTTCGGTACTGTCGTCAATCGCCCTCTAAAGAGATATAATCGCGTGATGAAAATCTCAAAATTCACCAGAATCAAATATAATTTTTATTCGAGACACCTCTGTGATCAAACCCGCCTCGCGATCGATATTTTGCACTTGAATCAAAAATCTCAGCCGATCGATAGTAGCCGTACCACGATCGATCGCGTTCTCGAATGTGACGTAATCGATGCATATCGCAAAACAGAGTCGCCAGATAACGAACAGTCCTTATGTATCTACGACATTAAAAAACTGTCGTCGCGTACGGAGGGAGGTAACGGCTGTTTCGTTAAGTATCGATAATCGTTAATAAGTGTGTAAAAATTTTGGCAGCGATACAACGATCACGTGCAAAGTTGTAACCAATTTTTTATCGGTCGATACTATCGGTGCAACCGGTATTTTTTAAACGGCGTTACATATTCCACGACCGATAATATATCGGAATCCTATATCCTCTCGAGTGGTCATATCAAATCAATATTGCACGCACTTAAGATAATTGCTAAATCGAGAAAAATAAATATCGAGGCAAACAGATATTCCGCGAACCAAGAAGCACCTATTCGTGTGATTCCGTTTCGTGCATTGGGCACTGCAAAAAAAATTAATTTCGCAAATTACGTTCAACCGTGGAGTGTTCGAATTTTGCAAATTTTATATTGTTTCGTTGGTATCTTCGTACCCCCCTCACCCCCATTCCCCTCCACTCAACGTCAGCCCAATTGGTTAACCCAGAATTTTGAATGGCATACGCGACACGATATTTTAGTATTTTTACTACTTGCGCTACTTTGAAACCGGAAGTGACTTTTGAAAAATTGCACTGTTTCATTTGCAACCGGAACTCAATTTCGCGTGTAAACTTCAAGTCGGTCAGATCAGCCGTTCGTCTGAAATTTTCTAAACGGACTGTTTCGGGCATGGATGCCGTCCAGACGGATCATTTTTTAGCAACGGCAGATGCATAAGGCATTCCTGTACCTTGATACCGTAATTGATCCGAATACCGTATTTGGTCCTGCCTAAAAAGTGATACGTACATAAATTAATTTTTTTAAATTCTTTAGGACTCTATTATACTATCGGCAACTCGTATCAGCCATCATAAAAAGTAATTCAGTAGACGTTATTGATAAGCTGGAGCAATTTAGTAATTACTTAAGGTTTTATACCTCCGAAAGAGACTACCTGACGATTGAGAAATGAATGGAAAAAATGTATTTAAAATAACTTTAAGTCAATGTTGTCGTTTATATGTATTCTTCAGTTCGCTTTTTAGAAGACAGCCAACTCTTCGGGTTCGCTGAACACGGCAATTGGGTACCGTGAAATGCCGAAGACTTCGTCGTTGCGGATATTACACTCGATCGCAACAGTCAATAAATATACAGATATACACGACTTAGTTTCTCGGTTCGTGTAACACAGCGATCTTAGTATCGTCGCGTTCTTTGCTACCGTGAAAAATAAGAGCATTGTATGTTGCGATCGGTATAGGTTGACCTTCGTAGCCGGATAGCCGTTCTTGACCGGTTAGACCAAGCATAGCGAGCATTGCTAACATACGCAAACGAGTTGGTTCAGTTAGTCAACAGTTGCCCATACGTAGCGAATGTGAAAACCATTGGTTAATCTTTAGCGCACGATTACGATTATTTTTATTTATTTCTCTGCTTGGCGTCTGGCTGCTCGTTGCGATCCTCTTCAATTTTCTTATTTCCTTTATCATTGCCAAACCAGAATCGCTTCGCTATACAAAATTGGACTGTCCTTATCTTCTCAGTATCTCTCCGTTTCAATGTTTCCTTTCTCATTAATATATTATTTCCAACTGATAGCTGGATCCGTCTGTCCTATTTGCTTTCATTGTTTTGTTTGTCGATCATAATAGACAATTTTATTTTTTATCCAATTCCTTTTCGTTTCCGTTTCTTATGGTTTTCCATATCCCTTTTAACTCTTTTCCTTCTTTGAAAACTTCTTCTTTTCTTTTTTTTGGCAATTTGCCATCTCTTATTTTCGTATACATATATAATATATCTTTATATTTTTTGTATACACCTGTTTCGTCTTTTTTGAAATATTCGGAGTACGATACATTTGAAAATTTATGTTGCCTATAGAGTGAGCCGCTTTGGCTCGCGTTATAAATAGTTATATCAGCATCTGTCAGAGACAAGAGACAATGGAAGGGACAGAGGAAGTGAATAGATATGAGAAAAATTATATCACAGAAAATGCTGCTTTCGCTATCAACATAGTGTAACGCTACTGTACGATGTCCTTACTGATATCGTAGCCCTTGCCGCGATTGCTTTAGCAATCGACCCTCTTACGCAAGATTCTATTCTAATTACTTTGCCCGACCTGCAGTTTTTTATTTTCATTGTGATCATTGAGTGTGAATATTTTGAAAATAAATTCTCACGCCTTCCCAAGTTTTTAGGTAATTTTATTATTAGAAGTTTTATAGAATCAACCTCCAAGACAGATTGCTTTGCCGACTGCATTTCTTCTTTTCAAAACATGTGTTCTTATCCGAGGCTTGAACATGGAGCCTTTCTTATACGCGTACATGGACACTGAATAAAAATATTTTTGTAAATTACATGCGTTTTGAAAATACGGCATTGTACTCGATGAAAATATTTTTCGTTCGATAATAGCCTTAGCATGTATGCGTGATAAGGCTTGAAATTATTTATGAATATTTTAGATAATCATTCAGGTACCAATCGTACGTGTGATTATGAGACTTTTTTTTTCTTACATAAATTAAACGTATCAAAAGAATTTTTTTTTCTTTCTTTTTTTTGAAACCAGCCAACGAAATTACTATAATACGTTTTTGTTCACTGGCCTCAATTCGGTAACGATATCACGCGAGTAGAACCTTGGTACTTTAAAATTATAACGAATTCTTATGTCATAAGAATTTTCATGACGTTTATTTCCAAATTCGTGAACGAGTCCTGAACGTAATAATTTTACAAAACCAACGGCATACCTATGGACGTTGAAAAGCAGATTGCTTTCTTCGGTTTTGTATTTCACATCGAAATCCTTGGTCTGTCCCACCCCAGAAACTGTTTTTTTTAAGGAAGTCAAAAAAAGACATCCATAAAAAAAAGTAGACAATAAGTTACTAGCGTCGTGGCTAATTTTCGTGGGCGAGACAGATTTTCGTGTTCAGGTGCCCAAGAACGAAAAAACATTTTCAAGAGAAGGAACACACGTATGGCGACTATATCAGTAGGTAATACTTTGGTCAAGACTATAGAAGAACGTCTATGGTTACGAAAGAATATCGTGACGTCGTTTGATATTCATGGAGACCATTTATTTACGAATAGGAATTTAGCTACGAGCTGGAGGAACCAAAAAAATGTGTTATATCAAGCAGAAAAATGTTCACAAAATTCCTTTGCGTTCCGGTATCCCGATAATGATAATTGAGTGATAGTATAAGTACAGTCACTTTACACGGTACTATTTTCATTATTGAGGGTATTTTTTTTTCGTTTAAATTCATTTCATTGTAACGCAATGAAAAATTGTACCGATGGATCTTAAGAATGCCATGAAAGTTATACTTCGCTGTATATACATTAACGGTTGAGCACGCACTGGTTGTTTAAGAACTAGATGATATTAATTTCGAAATTTTGTTAAAATACTAATAAAGTTTACAAGCCTAGAGTTTGAGTATACTGAAAAGTATAACGGAATCTGCAAAAATGTATTTTAGGCAATATCTTTTTTTTTTTTAATATTTCAGTAATAATGATTATCTACGTATGCTGCTACTTCGGTACAATGTTGAAGTAAAACTGACAAAGATAAGGAGCGATAACGAAATACAGGAAATAAATAAGATCAAAGGTAACGCAATATTTAGTAATAGTAACTTTATTATCGCGGTTATCATTGATGTCCATTGACGGTCCGATTCGTACGAAAAAGCGATCTCGCGGTTTCCTGCTGTCGAATAGAGGCGCAACACATTCTTGAACGCCTCTCGTGTGTATAACCGAGTTACTATTTTTATTCGCGATGCGTCACATGGGAAGTTTGAGACGCATCCAAAATTTTCTCGGCGCCTCACCAAAAATCTCGCGGGCGCATCTCTCGCACGTGGTAGTACCTTTTCGAGATCGTTCGCCCGCTTCACGTGAGTGACACATGCGTATTTGAATTTCATACGATTTTTATTGATTTCCCGCCAATAATCATTAAATCATTGAATCAATGAATTACAAGGCCCAGATGTGATCATTTCTAAATATTCAGCTTAACAAAATGAAAATGATATAATTTATTGATTTTTATTATAAATCGATTTCGTTACTTGGAACTGAATTTCAAAGAATTTTCTGCGATCAAATAAAAAAAAAAGGCGAATCCCTAAGAAAACAAAATCAAAAAATAATTCGAAAAATAATGCTAATATCAACAAATTATTTTTTACACGATCCAAGGAAAAAATCCTTTTGAAATTCTCCATTAAATTCTTACTGACAAAGTTAGCGTCATTGACACATTGAATGAGATGTAGAAGCCAGGCGGAGTTAGCGAAGCTAAATGAAGCATAGACGTGGGTGGGGATAAACTTTGATAACGGAGTGACGTAATGAGCTTGATATTCCGTGAATGAACGCGTGGCTTGTTACTTTTCGCGATAGCGTCTCTGCGTCAGAGGCCATGAATTAATCCTGGACAAAAAAAGAATTCCAACGTGCTCAGCGCTAAATCGATGTAACAGCAAACTCGTTACCGGAAGACGCAGAGCGGAAGACGCAGGAAAGGGAAACCGATCTGCATTCCTTGTTACGCGAATGAAATTTTCATTTTATTTTAAATTATACAAAGTTCAAAAATGCTGAACAGTAATAAAATATACATTTCCTAACGGTACAACACTTCGTCCTGTGTGTACAAAAATAATTTATACATGCACGATACGTTACTGTTATCTAATAAATATTAAGGTTGTACAATATCGTATCCCAAGCTAGGCAAATTGAACCTGGTCGACGTTAGTTCCGATCTGGATCAATTTGTACCTGTAATCGTTCCTATATAAGTCTTCCCCCATATGATACTTAAAAAATAAAATTTCCTTAAGCAAAATGTTGCTCGCTAATAAGACTAAGTTTCGCGAATCAAAAAAATTCTTATCCTTAAACAGGCAATCCATACAATATTCTCATAACGATCGACCGTGAAAGTTCGAACGGATTACATTTTCAAGGATAAATCAATGGAAATTTTTCATTGACGTCAACATTTAACTTTGTATCATCGAAATCATCATCTTCCACCTGGCGAATTATCAGCGTCGCTCTGCCTGGCAACAGGTTATCCTGTAATCGAAAACTGTCCTATCTATCTGTCATTGCGATAATTACTGCCAACAGCGTCGTTCAATGCATTTGCGATAAGAAGCACGTAATCACGTTAATAACGAGATGCATCCTAGATTATGATACGAGGAGCAGAACGAATTAATCTTTATATAACGATTGACGATAAATTATTATATCGTCCGCTATTATAATTATTATAACTGTACATACGTGACGCCTGGGCAAATATACGTCACTACGATAAGTCCGGTATCCGGTATTGTCTTCCGGTATTGCATTATCGTGAATTTACTGCGAGTCCACGCAAACGTAAATCAGCTTGATCCCCGCCTTGTCGTTCCGAGACGATTAATTTAAATCACAGCAAGTATACGCGTGTATATGTATTTCCAAGGAAATAAAAAATATAGTTAAGAGAGAACAGCGGGTTTTATTCGGCACTCTTTCCGAGATACGAAATTCCAAATTGCTATTCGTCTTTTCGCCTTTTTACTTCTACTTGAACGTTAACAAGATATGCGTTTTTTTTTTTTTTGGTTATACGCTTATTCCGAGCCTCAAGCTAAAAATGTTTGAAGGATAAAACACGTGGTTCGAAGTTTGCGCAATTTTACGCAAGGGTCAAGGCCACGGTTCGAGGCTCCGACCATCGCTCCAATTTATAACTATGCATTTACTACGCTGGTGGTATAATGAGTCTGTAGCTTTTAAAGTAACGCATATGGACACATTGCAGGACACGTACGATAGACGTATACATTTTTAGTCACCGTGCGTGATCATTAAATTGATCGATTCCGTCACTCTGTTAATCCCTTGACTGCGGCCCACTCTCGGAGGAATCCATCAATCCATTTACGTCTTTCGTATATATCGATAGATTCGTGAAAGCGTATATACACGCCTTTGGTAGTCAAAGGGTTAATTATGTATAAATAACGTCACGGGACCACGTATGAGAAAAAGAAAAATGAAGTATCGAACTGTCTGCGTTATGGCATATTTTTGTAATTAATTGTACAGGCTAATCGATTAAACCAGAAATTAATAGCTTCGACGAGCGTGACCAAAATTAATACATTTTTGGTAAAAAAAAAAAAAAAAAAAAAAATTCGTACAAAACTGGTAAGTGTATACTGCAAAAACTGGTGTTAATATAAAACAGCATAGAAGTAGAGAAATCGAAATGAATTGAAAACAAAAAATATAATCCATGAATTCGATAATGAAATTAATTATACTATTCCCAAAAAGCATATATAATTAAATCACATTGGTAAAATGATATAATCGCGTATCTTTAATAATTTTATGTACTCGTGATAGAATCGCGTTGAAAGATTTACACGAGATTATCGAGAATATTGAATTCTTTCGAACGCAGGCAAGTCCAGTGCCCGATGGCCTTGGTTAGGTGGTCACGGATCGATGATATCTTTTAAATAATTGGCGAGTGTAGCTACTCGTAATATCTCATAGTTTCGCAATAGCCTATTTAGTTATTGTTATTCTCTGAATCCTTTATTCGCAGGAGGTCGCTCCCCGGGAACCGTCCTGGAAGTCGATCGAGTTTTAACGTCGATAAACAGAATAGAACGGTTCGCTGTTCGTTTATCGTTATCGTAGGATAACGGCTATATTCACTCCTTTAACAGTTTACTGTCCGTATGCATTTATACGTTATGTATACTGCGCAATCGCTGTATCCTATTGTGCACGGTGTAAGATCCATGCATATATGCTATATGTTTGGTGCGAATGGTGAGGTATTCAAGAGCGTCAGATGATTTTGGAATATCATGCTGGGTGTACGGTGGGTATATGGTAAGTATATGGTAGGTATATGACGTGATACGGTGCAGTATAGCTCAATTTATCAGAGTATAGGTTAGCCCGTGTTCGAACAATAACAACTGAGCTGTCGGTAATGTTGCAGCTTTGCGTAATACTTGAGCGGAAATGGATTATCGGCAATCAGAAATCAGGGCATCGTTAATTCTAGCGCGTACCCGATGTAGACGTCGTTCAAGGAAAGAATGAAAATCGATTTTCAATTATTTTCTGCATCGATAAAATATTCATTATACAAGATACGTGTACGGTTATTTCTTTTAGCGCTAATACATTTTTCGATATTCGTATCATCAATACATAGTACTGGGAAGTCTCGTCAAAAGTACTTGTTCGTTGGAATATTAAAAATTTTTCAATTTTGCGTAATATTCGTAAAATTAATATAATTTCATAAATCCAGTGTTTCTTGACTTTTTTTTATTGATATGATTTTTGTAAATGGATATGCTTCTGTCGATTCGCTCAATTCAAAATGCCCGGAAGTGTCTTAACAAATACTTAAAAAATTTTCGTCTGGTACATACGATGTCAATTGATTGAAAAAAATTGTATTCTCAGATATTTCACTTTTTTTTTTTTTTTTTAAATAAAACTTACAAAATTTGATGTCTGAGATGTTTCCTCCAATTAAGTCATTTTATTCTTCAGGCATTTATCTACGAACTTCATCGACGTCCAGCGCAACCACGAGCTTACCTGAAAGTAAAATTAAAGAACGATTAGCGTCAATGTGTAATCTGTCACTTGGCCCTCTATAAGAGCACAAAGCCAGATACAAGGAGGAAGAAGAAGAAGAAGAAGAATGTGTAATCGGCGTCTTCGATAATCTGCAAAATACTTCAAATTTCATTTGCACCAGTGAAAATTGATATTCATGAGAAAGTATCGAAGGGTGTTAAAAATGAAGTTTCAAATTCTCGCGTTAATAGGAAACTTCTTAAACTCAGCTATATCCCAACCCCCAATATTTCCCTACGATTATTTCACAACCGTCTTAACTGCGTCGCGACGGCGTCGGAGCCTTGTGAATTTTTCTTGAATAATTCACCGAGTCTCGACCGAGCAACCGGTGACTGCCTTATCGCGTTGCGATGTCCCGGTCGATCGACCATTTTCCGTATCCCTCGTGACTGTATAACCCGCGCCAGTGGCTTATTTAATTCGCCAAGTTCCGTAACTCGTTATAAGTTTACCACGCGGCTAGATAGGCCCGGAGTAAACCAAAGGAGAGGCTCGACTTCGCGCAGAGGCTCGACGAGGTATTGTATAATTAATTTCTTTTTTTAATCAATCTTCAATTATCGCTCAAAAAACCCATTTTAAAAAACTTCAAAGTAAAGGTAACCAGAAAGAGGTTAAGCAGGTTCGTCGACGCAGCGATGACGTTTTAATTTATTTCAGCTCGCCTCTTATACAATGATTGTCCAAAGAATTAAATCGATAAATAGCGAAATAAAATAATTAAATAAATAACGGTGAGTGCCATTCCTTCGAAAAATATAACGTGCCTACCATACATTAATATACCTACACCACGTGTGAGGGTATCGAATAAAACAAATGTCTTGTCGAAAGTATATATATATATATATATAAAATATATAAACCGTATCTAATATTCCTAAATTTAATGAGGCATTTCAATCGAAAGGCGATTAAAGCCCCCGTTCAGGAGAATTTAATTCGGCGACGATTTCGATTGCTCAAGGAGTCGTGCGAACGGGCAAACGAGGTACCTCCCGCTAATAGTATTACATACAGTATCGATTATAGTAATTGGCCCAGCGATTGAGTTTCCCCGTGGATAATCAAACTGTTGGTTAAATATAAGAGAATGCTAGGTGCATTCGTGTCGCCTTAAGAAACTACGAATATCAGCTACTCGTCTATGCTGTTTTTATAAAAACTGCTGTAATGTCAAGAGCGACCGGTGTCTCATAATTTATAAGGAAAGAGCGGCAGTTCGCTACTGGTGCGTTAGGCCGCTATCGGAACTCCCAGACCAGATCGAATGTCGTTCGCTAAAAGGATATACTATTTTTTGTCCCATTCTTTTAAATTCCGTAACCGCATACCGGACTAATCCAGTCAATGGGAAAGAGATAGCAGCAGCAGCAGCAGCCCTTATCCTTGGTAACGATACACCACTACTTGTCGAACTTAAGAACGGCGACGGGATAAACGAAATGGCGATTTCTTCGTTCTCATTCCTAATGGTGTATACACAGGCCACTGGGCGTCGACGTAGCTGCTACGAAGCGCCGAGTAGGTCGCCGACGTCTGAATAAGCCTTTATTATATAATTGAAGTGTTTGACGTGTCTAATAACGGTGTCGGACGGCAGTCAAGAATCGCGTCGCGTCGTCCCGATCAGGACGATGCCGTCGACCTCTTGCGTCACTGTTTACGTACAGCGCCGTCGCGACGTACTCGGCGACTGTTGCTCGCGCACGCTAAAGTTCATCCTGATCGGCTAACGTAGAGGCCAGATGGGGTAAAGGAGAATTGGGTGAGAATATGAAACGCATATACGGAGACAGAGAGAAAGAGAGAGAGGGAAGAGGCTATGTAGGTCATACGGTTGCCTAGCAACAGGCACTAAGCTTGTCCCACGTGTCTTCTGTAACGAACTACGTTATGCCTTGTATTTGGTATTTACGTGTGTACAGGACGTGTCAAAATTTATTCACACGGATTTTATAGTGATATCTTTGAGATGAAATTTGTGGGGGGGAGGGGGGGCACAAATGTCATCCGGAAAATAGTTTTTGAGGTACGAATGTTTTGCGCGGTATATGTTAAGATATCCAGCGGTAGCTGCAGGCAGCGTCGGGACGCTGTTCACTCTGGATCCAGGAATAAGATTGGCTGATGCGCGGCCGAGTGTGGCCCATGTGCGTATGCAAATAAATTTTTGAATGGATTACTGTACATAGGTACAAATTTCAGTTACACTTATATCTGGATCTCATAATGACATGGAAAGTTGTGTAGGTCAATTGCTAACAATTTTATTCCCAGCTGGACTCGGGTTTCACTTTGTCCGCGCCAGCCGCACGCATTCAAAAAAATAATATTTACTGGCGACACATAACCTCATAATTATTAATTCAGCAATTCCCAAAATTGCACGTAAGTACGAAAATTTACGAGTGGCGACCGCAGATGAATAACGATGACAAGATAAATATTTTCAAGAAATTTTGAGTTCAAAATACTCTACTGACTTAGGACCCACAAGTCTTGCAGCATGCGGTGTATATTAATAATTTTCTAAACATTTACGTCATACGAATTAACATTGTGCAATCGTCTATTTCAGCAAGTATGATCAACCCGTATTTTTGCGACTGGTAATGAAATCACGTGTTGATACAAAAATCAAGGTGGAAAACCAAAAACCAATCAGAGTGGGATCCAATAAATTTATTAAAAATATTAAAAATAATTTTGGGCAAAAATCGAGTACGAAACTTGTCAAATTCGAAAAATCAGCATTTCATATAAGGTATAAGAGGTATAAGTAAAGCGTGCACCAATGAATTGAATTTCGATATTTTCTTAGAACCGTTTTCGAAAAGCGAATATCAGCTGTTAATTTACTCGTTCAAACTGAGGCTCTTGTCGCGTAATACTGTTTTGTAGTTTGAAGGGAAAATTAATAAACGACGAAAGTGGTGCCAGTAAAGTAGCGTGACGAAAATACAAGAGCGTATAAAATATATACAGTGTGACGTGGGGCTATAAAAAATATAAAATTTCCTGGAATTATTTATAATATCAAATAATTTCAAAACTTGAGACGATCATTGAAATTCAGAATACCGTGTAAGTGAATAAAATTTTTATTTATAGTTTACTCTTTTGTTCCCTATCAGCAAATCACATAAATTTTATAAATAATTGAATATACAATTTGTCCTATATATTTTATCCCATTGTGCATACAAGGTTTGCCTTGTCACGGGGTTTTCCCCTTAGACGTCCACGTTTGTCTACAAGTGGAAAAACCCACCATTAGATATTAAGTCATAGAAAGTATTCCGGTATTCGTATACTCATGGTATTGAATTCTTTTTTTCACAAAACTATATCTGAAAATAATATTTTTTTTGCGTTACGATAAGTCCAGCAAAAAGAGCTATAAACGCTAATTATCTCTCACCGATTAAACTGGCGTCTCGTTTATGGGTCGGAATATCGTGTAAGATACGCACTCAATATAATTGGCAGTTAAACATTCCGTACATTCATCATAATTACAAAACTTTACAAATGCAATCTGTCGGACTTGACCCCCTTGTATCTTCAGCGTGCAAAAATTATGCGAGTTTCGACGTAACTTGGCAGCTATTCTATTCAGGGTATCACGATCTACCTTGGTCTCAAAATCGTCTCGCGCAATATGTTATACATGATATATCAATCGGAGGGATACGTAAGTAAAAGAAAAAATGTAACAAAGGAGACATCACTAAGATTTGTAACTCTTGTCGTAAGCTCTTCGACTTGTCAAATTTTTATTTACTTTTTCCATTATCTTGACTTTCTTCTCGAGTGATACTACGGTCGTGAAATGTAATGGAATTTGTCTCCTGGTAAACGCGATGCTCGTTGGCATGCGGCCACGACCTTTAAGCGAATAAACATATGCGACGAAAGCTGAGCGATGCGGCACGATTGGCTGACTGTCAAAAGAGATTTTCTGAGCCTTCTGTGAATTGGCGTTATACGGAATTTTTTAATTGATCGATATACATAGATCAGAAGGAAGTAGGTATATATATTTATTTTATCAAAAGGGACACATTGTATCCTTATGAGAATGAAATATATTTTTGTAAGTACAGCAATAATCTTATATTACACGTATGTAATGTATATGATGAAATTCGATAAATTTTGGGAAATTCAAGCATTAGTTTTTTTGAATACCCTGATTCTTTAATTGCATAATTCTGTGAGACAGTACGAAGGACTGTCGAGCTGGCACGAATTCGCGGGCATTACGTTTTAACAAGAAGGGCAATCTCCATGTCGACTAATTAGGTCACATACGCCTCGGGATTCTCAGAGACAGAAAAAGCGGTCGTTCGAGACAAGAGTGTAAAATAAGTCGATGTAAAGATTTTCCATGCGTAGATACATAAAATAGAAGTACGTACATGTCTGTAGGTAACGGCGCGTTCCAATGGACACTGTGCGGGAACGCGTGATTGTTTAAGTACGAATCGCGTGAGTAATAGAACGGCAAGATAAGAAAATATTGAACAGCAACACGATTGTTTGAGACCGAGAAGCAAAAGATTGAAAAAAAATGCATAAAAACAAGAATATAATAAATATTCACTATCGGAAACAAGAATGAAATCGAGAAAACGGTCAAATAAACAAGTTTAAACGTAACTCCGCTAAATTTCCGCCAGAGGCGCTGCACACGGAAATTTACTCGGCGCCGCGTGTTTTCTCCTAAAATCTCACGTTCCGCGTCAGCCGTCGTAAAGATCTTAGTATCCCAGTTAGGAATCTCACTCAAGAGAAAGGAGGCGTAGGAAAAGCAAAAAGATGCGTAAAAATATGCCTCAGTCAATTGGTGCAACCGTTCGTCCCAGGAATGTGATGGCAATCGAGATGTCGGGAAAATATTCTGCTAGGAGCCGAACGCGAGCCGAGTCCAGCCGAGCCGAGCCGAGTCGAGCCGAAGCCGAACAGAAGTTTCATGGCGGATCGAACGGTAGCAACAAGTGGTGAGAACTTCCTCGACTTCTCGTGCTTTTAGTGCTATTCAAAGGTCGGTGGGTTGAGGAAGGCGGCGTTTGTCGTGCACTCAGTTATCTTGAAAGTCGGATTTAATAATGCAGAAGGGAATCTACGTCGGATTAACAACCCCCGCTTGCTTACGTCGAGGAAACCTCTTTCTCTCTCCGCTCGCCACAAACCCTACGTCAAGCTAGCAGCTAGTTTCTCTCGTCCGACGGGATTTAATGTGACGATAAAATTCAAACGAGCCATGAGAACTGGATAAAAGATTCCTGGCTAATGCTTAGAAAATCGGTAGGACAAGAATTTTAGTCCAGTGGATGGATTTTAAGTCTATGATTTACATGCATAAAACATCATCGACTTGACCGCGTCTCTGGTATCGTCACGCGAGAGGACGCGTCTTCCTTTTTGAAGTCAGTAAACAAGGCCTCTCAGTTATTTGCTCGTTTATCAACGCCCGATAAGATATCTAGAATCAGGGGAACGACACAAACAACCTGTTAAATCCGTATGCACTATGTTGACAACTGCAACGCGGATAGCGCGATTATTATCCGGATATCATCTTCGTGCTGGACGAAGAAATTGTATACGGTTATGCATACAATGTAGCGAGAGTAGAGAAAAACGTAGAGAAAAAAAATTGAAGAAATTATTTTACGCGAGATCCTGTCACGACTTCGTGAACTGTGCGCGAGGGAATTCTGTATCTAGATAAAAGTTTATCCTAAAGCCGTGACACGAACGGACTGATCAACACGTCCAAACATAATCTACCGCGTGTATTTTAAGAACGGTCACTGTTCTTCAAATATCTAATATACCGCGTGTAAGTATCTGTACGTATTCTCGAGTCTGAGATTCTCTCCGCTAAACACATTGGCAACATTGGCATTCGCGTTATAGACGTGCACATGTGTGGTCGATCCACGCGTTAAATAGCTTAAAGTGACTTATGGAAAAATGCTCCCAATGAAGTTTCCCATTGCCAATGCTCCGTTGCCAAAGATAACCTGTGAAAAAAATCAATGGAAATCAATGGAAAACCATTAATTACTTTTAGCAAAAGAGCATTGGCAATCGGCATATTTTCCTAGGCGAGTATCTATACCAACGAAACACGTGTTCCCATCTGTCACTTTAAGCTATTTCAGTCATGGAGCTACTATACGCGGTTTGTTGCTATTCGAGTAAATTTCGAGAACACAGTGATGTCAATTTCATATAAAAATATTAAACAATTTTTATTTTCTATCAAAACAATAATTATCTTTTATCGTCTTTGTATTTGCTTATCCATCATATTTCTGATCTCTATGGTAATTAGGATTACATAATTCCGTTAAGAATTATAATTTTTCATTTAATTCATATCATTGAACAGGTGAGAAATATTACCGCGTGAGTCTTAACCGTAAATTATGACGAACCTCGCAGCTAAGAAGTATTAAATATACACTAAAAAAACGATGGCGGTGAAATTCGCAAGTTCTTTTTTTTTTACGCGACAATAACGCAGCAAATCCAGGACCAAATGAATAATCCTGTAAATAAGAAGCCAGACGGTATGTTGTAATTTTCGATGCTTCCTTTCAGCGTGGAGTCTACGTTATCGATTTACATAAGTCATATGTATATATATATATATATATATATTGGTCAAACGAAACCAGTCTGTGTGAAGAGGACACGATATGATGGATTCGATCGAGAAAGCACACGAGTCCTTGAGAGGCTCGTCTGAATCTTCGTTCGAGACTTTCTATAGTCCTGACTATTACGACACGGAGAGAATTTTCCATTAAAAATTAGAAGTGTACGGTAAAAATTTCGAAACTTAAAAAATATTTAGCGCAAAACTATAGCTTTTAAGTTGTCGAATTTAAAGTCGTCTAAAACAGCCGAATCATCATCGTGCGCTACATTCAATTTTACCCTGGAGCGTGCACTACTCTTTTCATACCTTTGAAGTCAACCACGAAAAACACTGTGACTTTTTATATGCTTTTAAAATGTATGATTGAGTTGTTACACGTTCAGTACGTATAAGCGATGGTAGCCAATATCTTGTTAAGAAATGGTATTAATTTAATAAATTGTTTCATTCATATTTATTTGCTTTAGTTATTTTCTCACATCTGTGCAGAGAATTAAAAATAATTATTCGAAAAATATAATTCAGGTTAATAAATGTAGACTTATCGAACAGTCCGAATGTGGTTCTATCGTACAGATCGAATGGATGAGCTAACTTTGACTACTTAATGCAATGCTCCCAAATAACACTACACGTTTTGCAATGGTGGAAATTGTACATCGAGTCAGGTAAGTTTTATCGTGGAACGCAGTAAAAATGACTTGTACCCACTCAAAATATCTTGCGTTACAAGCAATAAGTAACGAAACGGTAACGATTTCCCACGATTACGGATTTTTACGGTAAACTTTATCGAAAAATGAACGAAAAATTCTCTCCGTCGAGGGATGCTTTCTTTTCGAATCTCATAATAATTACGTAACGTAAGAGGAAATACGACGCAAAAAATATGTCCCGCTTGTAAAAACAGTTGAATAAACTTTAATATTTATATAAATTTTTTTTCGAATCGCGACACGTGCCGCATTTAAGATTAGCCTAATAGCTCGTAAGTTGGAGGCCAACCGTGTAGATTTTCTTTAAAAAACAACATACAAAAAATTACAAGTTTAAACTAACGTCTTCGGTTGCGAAAACACCCGACTTACGTAAGTAATGTATTAACACAATTGTGACGTTACGCAAGTAACAAAATTATTTGTTTGAAAATTATATTTAGCGACAAAAAAATATATATCGTCCAAATCTCAAACTTACCAAAACGATAATTCAATGAAGTTCGACGAGTGAAAAAAAAAAGATTTCATCTTTCAACGCACCTTGTCACACAAACTGCATGAAATCGTATAAACGGACTGCGATTATCGTTGCACCGATAGCAATTTGTGAATTGCTCTTATTGGATCTTAGCCTTATATACAATACACACACAATATATCAGACCATATATCAGACAGTTCATTGTCCTGCACTTGGAAGGTGCAACTAAGTACAAAAGTTAGCAAAATAAAAAAATAAATAAATAAATAAGCAATGCACAAAGAAGACTTTGCCACGCACGGTAGAAAGTTTCGATTCACCGTCTTGAAAAATACCTAGGCGCGGTTTGAAAGAGATAAAAAAAATGTAATTAAAAAAATAAAAGGAAAAAAGAAAAGGCAAATATCATCCTTACACCCAGAGCCAGTTGCTTTCTGTAAAAGGTCTCGGACACGGGCTTAGCTTCGAAACGATCATTTAACCGGTTGGGGTATATCGCGGCATTCAAAGAGACGCGTGAAGATTTACCAAGGCAATAATGTATCTCAATAATGTCAACCAGGACATTCACGGTCCTCGTAGGTTAGGTTGTCTTTGGTTCCCCTTAAGATTACGATCTTTTCACCTATCGCCGCGTAAAATTATTTTTGCGTGGGCCATGCGCCGTATACGCAGATAAGTATATATTACGTGTATACGTAGTATAACTAGTCCGTATACTACGGAGATAGGCGAGTATGGTTACGCGATAACGAGCCTTAAACCAGTCTCTCTCCCTGCTGTGTAAAAGTTCACTTGCAGGATGTGGATGCCGCCTTACGCTCGGACGAAAACTTTTCAATTCGTTTTGCTTCTCCTTCGTCGGGAGTGGCGGAGCCCAAGTGATACCATTGGAATAATACACTGCCTCGTACAAGTTTGTACAGTCGAGTGCAGTATTTGTCGCGAGTCCTCGTTATCGCGTGCGTCACTCTTATTAGAAATTAACGTAGGTTTAAGATCGGACTCGATGAATTGCGTCTGCGAGCTGCACAATACGAAATTGATCCGGTGACGTCATCGAGATCTGATTAATATTTACTAGTTCGGTACATATACCCGATTCGACATTCAATATTTTTTTAATACTATTTTTATGATTTTTTTAACGCCAAATGCGTTGCAGCTATAGTTTTCTCTTACGATTTATTCCTGGTACGTCGACGCACGCTGTCTAGTCTTTTTTTTTCGAGACGTTCCAACTGATTTTTTTGCTTCTCGAGTAAATAATTATCTTGCGCAACGAAGTCGATTAATACGATTATTCGAGTATCGAGGCACAGCGCTTCGTCGCGTGTAACGCGAATCCGATTTCTCGGTGTTCAAGTTTTTATTATGGTACATAGTTCATACATATATGTATATTAACTGTGTTCCACTGCTGCGCCAATAGAATTTAGTCTACATGCAGATATAGGCACAGCAATTTCTCGGATCGTTATTCGATATTACAAGTTCTCGGCTCCTGCCACATGTGTGTTTGCACGAGGGTGTTTTGTTCTCCTTTGACGTTATAATTTATTGCTTTAAACAATTGCAGAAACAACTAATCATTTTACTTCCACAAACAACTTGGCAGTCCAACTCGTCTTATTTATTGAATCTATACTTTTTCACGGATAAACGAATACTCGGGGTGCAAGCAAAAATCAAAATCTCGGAATTACGTCACAGCCCCGAGTACCGATGAAATGACTGAGATCGAGATCGGGGAAACGGATGAGACAAGTAGAAACCCGCGAAATCTAGTTATTTATGTATATTTGACAAATTCAAAATCTTTTTTTTTTATTTTTGCAATCAGCTAACACGTGAACCTGAGAACGCAATACGTAATTTCGAAAATTCGTGTTCGTGACGTTCGGCGAGGGAGAATTTTTGGACACACGTGTTGTCTGGGTTATTGATTGTCAATTTCCACATATCAAAATGAAACGAGCCTTGCTCAATGAGCAATTTCTTTTTGGAGTGTACGTTTGCCGTAAAGGAAGATAAGAGACATTTTATGACTGTATCACAGGTACGATACGGAATGCGTGACCTTAGGGAATTATTCGGTTCTTCAAGAAGTGGCGAAAGAATGTCAAAGCGCATTTGAAAAATATATTCAATGGAAAATCAAATTAGTCATTGGACGGGCATATTTTTGAAATTAATTATCTACTCAAACATCGAGTCAATAGATCTCGATGAAAGAAGAACATTTATGTTACAAATATTTTGATAATTAATCGAAAAATTTGTAATCGACTAATTTTTTTTTTTTTTTAACTATTCGAACATCATTTTCCGTCGATTTTATGAGATTTTTACGATCATGTCCCTAGGTTAGATTAAATACTGCAATATTCTCATATCAAAGACTCATTCTCAGTAAGACACGACAATAAGGATGTTAATTGCATTGTTATGCAATCTATCCGTTCACGTGTCTAATCAAAAAGTTAAACCATGTTCGTATCTTATCGCAAAGTGTTACAAATATTAAGAACAAAATCTATGAGTCATTAAATTGTAAAATAATTAATTGTAATATAATTAATCGATTAACAAAAACTAAAATAGTAAAATACGATTACTAATCTACGTAATCCTCACGAAATTACTAAAAACGTAAAAGTGTAGATCGATCCAAAAAAAAATTTGAATGGGATAAATCATATAATTTTGACAAGGATTTGATACAGATCCAAAAAGAAATGTTATCTTAAGTACGATTGAACAAATGTCATCCACGAGCAAAGAAGGCTGATCTGCCGCTAATTATTTATTATCGTGTCAATGACACGTTGATAAATCGTCTGGTAATGATTTTTAATACTGATAATTTCCTATATTAATCCAAAAGCATATGACAGAATATGATTGCCTCACGCTGAAAGCATATATGGGATGAAAAATGCCATCGAGCGTTCAAACTTGTCGGTTCACCGAGCTCATATGAATAAGCTTACGTAAGTGACTGGTGACAAGCAACGTTATTTCACTTAATGATTAATTTCTCTTAAAACAATCCGTTTATACCGATAAGTCCCAAGAAACGTTAAAAATACGAAAGAATAACTTAGAACGGAATTTAAAAAAAACAATCCACGAACGTGCTCCTCGTGTTGTCAGGTTGGCCGTTCTGTTCGTCGCAGAAGGAAAGGTCCGAGGTAAAGCAAGAAGAATGAGACGTTACATGTATTGTGCGCGTATACATATTACACAGAGCCCAAAAGATACGAAGAACTTGGCCGTAAGTAAAGGGTGGGCCCTGTTTTAAAAATAACCTAGGACTTCTCTATTTCCTTGGATTTTTCCATACCCTCCTACCTCTCTGCCTATCTTCGCCCGCCGCTTTGCGAAGGGCAAACGATCGAGCGTGCAAAACAGGTTTAACTTTTTTAACGTTGTTTTACATTTCGCAGGGCGACGCCAGTCGCCGGTTTTACGAGTTGCTTTTGTCAGCGAGCGTCCCGGTCGCTCGTTCGACGAAGAAAATCAACCAGGCCTATACCGATACTTGGGGATAATTCTCAGAGCTTATTATACGAAATATCAAGGTCTTGCCTTTCTACGGTATTTTACCTATATTGTATTTTACCTTACGATGAACATTTTATGACAAATCTACCTATCGCGATTGGGACACCGTGACATTTTGTTTTGTCATAGACTTATATTTTTTTTTTTAAATAATGTCAAATTTAACATATTTTAAAATCTTCCTGATTCAGCTACATTTTTTGAGGTATAAATAAAGCGTCCATACGTCCGATACCGTTAAGAATTTTATCAGGCCATTCATATTGGTACAGTTGGGACAAATAATGGTCGAGTACCCACCCTCCGGCGCTCCTTCGGATCGGCTCCCCCTCCCCACTGCTTCGGTCCGGCACTTGGATAATGAGATTGATGAATCAAATAATACGATGTTCCTTGGGATTTACTGAATGAATCTGAAGGGAGCGCCCGAGGAGTATCCAAACATTATTTGCCGCAACTTTACTTTGCGGGCGCTTTGAGATTCATATGCGAAAAAGCATTGTAATGTGTGTATAGTGTCGTAAAATTGCAAAAATATCAGTGTGGTGAATAATTGCATACTTTTTTTTTTTTTTGGAAACCCCGTCAATTTTATTATACTGCGAGTACTTAAAATTGACAGGCGACAGTTCGTCTTCGGTTATCTTCGGTCGAGCTAGCATGCCGTCTGTGTGTGATAACAGTCGAAGATCAACCTAGGTTATTAACGCCAGTCGCGCCTGAGACATACAGCTGACTCGTAAAGCTATGCTAGGGTATTCATGGTTTCCCTAGATTCATAGGGAATTATAATTCTAAGCAGGTAAATTTTATCATACTCTTTGCCAAAATTTATTTGCTATACTTTTTATCAGCGTCACTGGACAGTTTATATGTATCAGACGAAATATTACAATAAAAAGATTATATTTTAAGGATTATTAATACGAAAAAATATCAATATGACAAAATGTCCCGAGGTTTTTCATAATCATTTTTATTGGTAATTTTGCAAATACTTTTTTTCATCGAATTCTCTCGATACACGTGTTCGTCTTACGTGCCATGTGTGAAAGAACCGATAACACGTTTTTCTTGCATTTTGTTTGCGTTATCACGGATAAACAGATTTTATGACCCCGAAGAGATTGGTGTTTCGAGTTTTTCGTTCCCTCGGCATTATCAATTTCCTGAAGATAATCGAGTGACAGAGAGAAAATAAAATTGACGGCAAATAACTGTTGGTACCACGTGTCAATTTTTAATTTGTCTCGACCAGTAAGAAGACGCATTTCATTGGTTCTTTGAGTAACGTATTAACTTCATATGAAATGAAAAATTTTCTTCGAGCAACGACAAATTTTTCGTCAACTTTTCTTATGGGAATCGTAAAAAATATTGACGTCTTTATTGATCAATGAAATATTTATTAATCTCAAATAAATAATACCATACTGTGTACTTTATACCCGCAATGTAATCTCATCCGAACTGCTAAAATATTTTAATATTTATATTTTTCTCGTAGGAATAATTTTGTGAAATATTAAGCAGCTGACGTATTATAATTTATGCGAATGACCGTTTGATTATACAGGTGTTTATTTTGCGTCCTGATCGATAATAAAACCGAGAAAAAAAAATCCATGCTACATAAAGCATAATAGTTGAATAAAAAATTGTTACGAATTGCCAACAAAAAAAAAAAAAAACTCTTTAACGCTACATTTTTCATGGTCCAATATATTCCTGGGTCGGTAGCCATTTTGTGGTTTAAAGACGTACGTAAAAATTGCATCCGATCTGTCAATTAATTCGGCACGTGCGATAATCTTCCGCCACCTGTAGACGCAATAGGTGCGCGTCGTACACGGTGAATCGCAGGCAGAATTAAACACTCGTTGAACCGTTTGTTGGCTAATCACCGTGTGACGTAAATTTCACTGGCGAAGTGACATTTGCAAATGGCACATCAACCACTTTATTAGGTAACAAAAAATCACGGTCTTAGACGCATGACGCACGTGTTTCACGCAGCTCGAGTAACACGATCGAGAGTTAGGTTAGCTTTATATAGAATAATGACGTTTAATAAAGCTGCCGCTGTTGTCAAATCTATTGGCGATTACGAAATTGAAAAGCAACGTAATATCTGGCGCTCGTGCATACGCGTATATCTTCTATCGTTGACGTTAACGTCCTATTCATTTATGACAATCTCGTTGGCGGGGATAATGCACCGGATACAGATATTTAATCAGTCGTCCATGCATGGCTGAATCCGTGGATCATTTATGCGACCGATCCTGAAATTGTCACTCGTTACTTATGCCGTACGGTTACGTTACGCTGGACCAAACGAATAAATTATTATTTCACGTGCGTCCCTTCAACTGGCTTTCGTATCGAATACGCCATTTTTTTATATTCCTGTACAATTATTATACACAAATAATTGCACGGAGAACGGAATTACCTCGAGTTAAATCAGCCATTAAGTTTTTAATAAACAAGCCGATCGTTGTTTGTTAAAAAAGATTACGGCTTGAAATACGATAATGCAATTTAAACGTTAATGACATAATTAACGTTTAGTGGCTTTTGTTAAAGGAATTAATTGAACCAAGTAATGTTGACCTTGTTCTAGGAATTTGAAAATCAATTTATGGCCGACTAATAATTGTAAAGAGTCAAGAAAATTAGTAGCGTCACAAGGAGGTGTCACCCTGGAGATTTTTACAATTGTGTTAATGCAAATTCTTCTTTTTTTTTTTCTTTTCGTCGCAAATATTTTCCTCCAAAGACGATCACGAGATTGGCAAATCTTACGGGCTTACTTTCTTGGCTTATTGATTAATTCGTCGATTTGACACGTGCCTCCGTATTTCCCGTGACGCGGACGTATTGTTGCCATGCGTCCCGACGCCAAAACATTATCGATTTGTTTTATTACAGTACGAAACTTGCTTGTTAACTGTACCTCAAGGCTACGCGAATCTGCTTGAAAGCTTGTTAAAAAATAAATGAAATTTCACTTGACTCAATGGAAGTCAATGTTAATTGTCCTTCAAAGTATTATATGTGATCAAATCAGATTTAAATCAGCGTAACGAATTTCTTCGTGTAAATTGCTTTTTGAAACTGCCGTCTTAACCTGGATTTCAATGGAACGTCGCACGGCAGTTTCTTTTACTCAAATACGGAAAATAGTACACAGCGAACACAGGATGTTTATTTTTTCAATACAATTTTTTTACAACTTATCTCATCAATATTAAAGAACGTTGCGGTAATGATTGTTACGATGGACTCTGATGCACGAGATTACAACTCGATTTTGACACGTGAATACAACCGCGTAACGATGAGCTAGCTTAAAGACGACGACGCGCGTCTAACGTTTCTATGAAACGTCACGGTACATAATGCAGATACGCCTTGCGTTGGCAAGCGAGCTCGAAAGTTCATCAAATAAAAAATGCTCGATGTGCTCGATTTAGTATGTTTGGGCAATTGCCGATGCTGTCTACGTGTTACGAAATGAATCGGAAAGACTTGACATTTTTTAAAAGGTTGAAAGCCAATTCGAATAAGCGTTTGACGAGCAAACGATGCACCTCGCGTATAACGGCAGGAACATTCGTATCCCAGAATCGATACTTTTGAAGTGAATAAATTATAATTGTGAAAAAAATGGCAAATGTCGAATATAAATATTGATTATTGAAATTACTTCGATCAATGCCCGAATACCGAGTTTACGAAACGGAGGTAAAGAGAACCCGTGAGAAATTGAACATCTTATTCGATACGATAGAACCTTATTACATTGTATCGCGGGTATAATCAACGTTGGTTGCGACTACGCGTGGAATTGTCGAAAGAAGGCGGATATTTCTTGTAGCCACGACGCGATCCGTAATACCTTCTTTTTTCTTTCTTTTTCGTCTTCCAATTCTTGCACCGCAACAGCTCGCTCTCACAGAAATGTTAACTTTTTTTTTTTAATCGTCCTTGGCCAGTCCGGTCGGTTACGGGCAGAGAATTTTGTACCGACGTTGGTTTCCTGTAGCGGTGCTTAAGCGCGGCTTGCACCGGCGGCACGATTCCAAAAATAGAAGTTGCTCCACAACGAAAAAAAATTGTCATTGCCAAAAAAGACGAAAGGGTCCATCGATGTATAAATATACGTAAAAAAAGGAGAATTTTTTATTGTAAAAAGTTTAAAAAAAATACCTCCGATTGGCTCGATATTAGATTCGCAAATTAAGTCGAAAAAAAAAAAATAATAGTCCAGTAGCCAGTCAATTAATTTCTTATTTCTTTTCTTCCGAACGACCCGATACATAAGTCGTGTACAACAAACACAAAATTGTTTGTTTGGCGAATCGCCCGACGTACATGAATCTTAGTGACTCGCGAATAAATATTTCCAATTTAAAGCAAGTGTCTGCTTCCTATTCTCAAACTTAAGGAATTTGTTATGTCATCGCAGTAACGCGGGCTGTCCCTTTTTACGGACACACGGTATGCACGACTCACTCCTGCCTATACCCAGTGACCTCCCTACCGTTAACAACCTATATTTAAAAAAAACACGGTTACTTTCGACTTCACTGGCATTCCCGCTCGTTCTTGCTTCATGGAAGCGCCGGTCCGTGACGCGCGAAGCGTCCAATAGAGACTCTTTCAATTATTCTCTATGGATCATACGTAAAATTCGAGGTAAAAGATTTTCAATGGCTTCGCCTACTTAACGAAAATAGTATGTAAATATGGTACCACCATGGGTAAAGTACGCGACAGAGTTAATGATGGTTTCTGTGTTAAAGTGTAACGTGGACTTAACGTTACAGCTATATTATTTAACCAGGCTGGTTAAATGGAGATTTACCGAATGAAAACGTAAAATTAAATTACGTCATGGTACATTGAACGACATTTAATCACTCTGTTTTATTTAAAAGTTTTAATTATGACGTTTTCAATTGACACAAGGTCACGAATTCAGCGAACAATTAAATTTATTTAGAGAATATTATTAGGTTCGTTATCGATAATAACTATTGTATTAAATATTTATTGACTATTACGTAGGGACGAATCGTGGCATTTACGTACATTAATAATGAGTCTAGCTATTTGGTATATTTAGCGTTGCATTAAATATAAGAAAGAAGCCAAGAGAAAGGGTGTATAAGGAAAAAGAAGATTTGTGAAATATCCTTGAGCGTTGCCAAGTGACCCTAATTTGTAACTCGTTCTATTTTTTTTGTCAAAAACGATTTTTTGCCTGACGAAACGAACCTATTATTATCGGACGTGTAAGCGCGACATGAACGTGGAACGACGCTTTCGTCATTATCCGGCGACAACAGGGCGCGTTTCCGTGTGGCGTCGGCTTCCCCGAAATCTTTATGTAGACCCATATAGTCATAGACGCAACACGTTGACGTCAAGGTTAACGCAGACGCCACCAGAGGGTTTCCCGTGACGGACACGAATTAGGATATCATGGAAGAACGTCCGTGACTGCTGTTTTCAAGCGAACGACCATGACCGTTCATCGGTTCAGAGTTCATCAGTGAGGAGGAAAATTTAATGAACTTAATATAATCTTTAGGACGGAGCGTGCTTTTTTAAATCGCAAAAAGCCTTTAGGTACTTCCAAGTCTTCCACTTAAAAATTTCTTTGAAAATTACAGAGTAAGAAGAAATTCGAAAAAAATATTAATTCTCACCAATATAATTATTATTATTCTTTGCTTTTTTCACCGCTCTTTAGAAAGCGCCTTTTATATCGCAATCAAGATCGGGAATGGTGATATTGATCTTTGGCGCAATCAATAATATTTCATTCGCAAACTATAAACGTTGGCTAATGTTGCTAATCAACTGCGTATCTAATCAGTCACGTTAATCGATCCAAGATGAAATTAGCCACGAGCTTTATTTTCAATTATCAATCGACCGTTTGGACATTTCTCCGTTAACAGATTGTATCTTCTTTTTCTTTAATTTTAAAATCACGATAGACGCTATCGCTTCGACTTAACAATAAACGTAATTTGTATCATAATGGAATAAGTTGTCGAGTTAACGTCGCCAATCTGACGTTAAATTGCGAGGGCGTAGCTCGTCAAATCGACTGCGGAGAAAGAATTCTTCAATTCGCGTGACACTTTTCCTTTTGAAATATTCAATCAAGCAAAGACTGCAATTTTGAATCTGTCAAATCCTTCGAAAAAAAAAAATTCCCAGAAGCTTGTAAGTCTGCTTGTCCCAGTTGCATCGGATCAATGGGTCGTTGCACTCGTCGCGTCTGCAGCAGCAGCAGACGCAACAACAGGAGCTCCAGAAGAAATGGCTGTAATAGCTGTAGTAACGACAACAAAAGCAATAAAATTTGGAAACAATTTAAAAAAAAAATTTCAACGATTCATTTGTCCTGAACGCTTGAATTAACCATCATTTTTGATCTAATCAAAATGGGATCTTATTAGAAATCCAAAAGATTAAGTCAGACTCAGGACCCGAGTACTTATTTGTCGGGCGACCGGAGACTTAGCTCAGCCTGAAAACAAAACCAGGCCCGTCAGAATCCAAGTAGTACTTATTTTTTACTCGAGATTAAGCAGTAGATTAAGAAATATATATTTTTTTTCTTTCTACCTCCGCGACTTTCAATCTCCCGCTGATTCCATTAATGCCCCTAATACACTTGGATGTACCTCGGTTCTCTATCTGTTGTTTTCGTCGAAAATTTTCTTACCGACGCGGAACCGGGAATCGATCGCGGAACGATCGATTATCCTGGCAGGCTAGAAAAACTTTCCCCGGACTCATTAGCTCAATCTCGTAGAATACGGAAGACGGCAGCGAACGCCAAGACGATTGCTCGGAGGTTTGCTTGCCTGTTCACTCGTTCGTTCGCTCGTCGTCCACTCACTCGCGGATGCCCTCGGCAACCGACGGAGAAAAATAGTACATCTGACCGTAAAGCAAATTGTATCCCCCACCCCCACCCCCCTGCCATGACTTTCTACAAAATGAGACCCGACATTTTCTTGCTCCTCTCGACAGCGCTGTACGGAGTACAAGAGAGTAAACAACTTATCCTTGTGACTACTGTGTACATTGTACTTCAATATGTGGATAACGTATCGGTGTATTTACATGGGATTTACCTAGGTTGTCCAATACAAGTGGGCTTTTCCTAGTTTAATGATATTTTCTATGAATTCATCATGACGTAATCATAGGGTACGTTACATTTAATTCTCTTATCCTTTATCGATATTGTGTCTAATATATGACACGATGATATTTCATCGCGCGACAAAAAACAATGATAGGATCGTCTATCCAGAGTCAATGAATAATTTATCGATTCTTTTTCGGGTATGTTTTCGTTCTGCGCGGTTCCAAACCAGAGTTATTAAATTCTATTTCTATTTGGAATGCGTAACAATCGGACCTAGTTCCAGGCTAGGAGGACGCAAATCAGTCTTATCGGGACTGATAAGATATAAGATACAAGACAAAGCACCTGAAATATACATCACGGACGACTGTTAGCAAGATCAGCCTGAGCAAAAAATTATATCAGGCAGTAATTATTTTAGACTTGGGTACAGAATTACACTATTAAATTAATATAACGGGTCTTAAGTCATTAATGAATCCCGTCGCAAAGTCTCGAGGTGACGATTAACGTCGTTGATCATTGCTGCGGTCTCGGATAATATATTCAGTTGTTCAGCGAATTATCTTGGACACTTCCGTAAAGTTAGTGGAGCTTTGTGTCTCGAGATACGAGTCACCTTTCACCGATTTAATTGGAAAACTCCTTTCGGTCGAGAATTCGCGGAGACTAATAATGCATTTCCGTTCTTTGAGCACGTTGACGTCGGTACCCTGGTGTACCTACTACCCGAGGGCTTAATGAACGTTAATTAATCCAAATGAAATGGAACTCGAAATAACGTTGATGATTGTTTAACGGAGTCTTTTGGAAATAGCCCTCGGCCGTCGAGGTACAATTTTTTTCTGATTTTTTTTTTCTCTCGCGAAAATGTCAAGGCGTCACGATTGTGTTTCGTTAATTTAAAAAAAAGGATGTGAGAATAAGGCGCCTTCGAAAGACGTCCCTGAACGGATAATGAGTACTTTGGAGGGCCAGACGAATGCCTGTCTGACCTGCCATGTCAGTAGAATCGAAGCGAAGGGAAACGAAGCTCGGACGAATTTGCCCCGGAGGGGTCTTATGCTTATGAGAAAAGTGCCGATCGAATTTACTGGAACAGCAAGGCCGTCACTTTAATATGTAAAAAGATAAAATATATGAAAAACCAGAATAAATTTTTCGAATGAATTATCTTACAGAAAATCGTTCATGGTCATACGTGTGAAGGTTTGCGTTATGGCGGAAGTTAAACGATGCATCCTAGTTATTATCGTTGATTAATGATCGGAGGAAAATACAGACAGGGCCGTACGACACTTCTAAAGGCCCGAGGGACTTTCTTAACGATTTCAGAATAAAATTCAATTTATTTTCATCACAAACATATCGTTCTCGAATACCTGAAGTGTTACGGGTATCGATAGTTAAAATTTTTTCCAAATAAATATTGAATCACCAATTATTAAAAATTCATTAATAAAGGGAAAATCTTTTATTACTCAAGTCTTCTCTAGTTACGATATACCGATAAATTATAACGTAGGTATATCAATAGGTATTATAACGTAGTATATACATATATACTATGCTATGCTTCGTTTAT
This sequence comes from Trachelus iudaicus, assembly GCA_030142595.1. NCBI lineage: Eukaryota > Metazoa > Arthropoda > Insecta > Hymenoptera > Cephidae > Trachelus > Trachelus iudaicus. Next base: position 306,994 of record JARQTH010000052.1, read on the forward strand.
ATACGTTACCTTGAATTCATATCGTCAACGCACCCACTATCAATGATGACGTCGATTGCGAATCTCAAACTGCAAATTGTATACACAATTAAACTCTTGCCACCATATGCTTTGCATGCCCGTCTCGTTACGCCGAAGTAAAGTCGTCTCAAGATAGAAAAATCTTTATATCTCCCAAGGCGGAATATTTATAATGTTCATCGCAGAAACCAGTCGTCCTCTCGCTACTCTGCGTTTAAGATATTTAATCGGGTCGTAATAAAAGCTGTTACGGCCCGTGACGTAACTAATAAAAGTACAGTGCATCCAAATACGAAACGAATCATCGACTTAACAATTTGATCACCCTATATATTTTAACCTACCAAATATACAGCCTACCTATATCTTGACGCGTTACATCAATAAAAATGTTACAATATGATATTATGTCATATATTGTCAAATATTTCGGAAAATATTTTCGATTAAATTGATCGAAGTTTCTTTTGAAGAAATTTAAAATACCATTCTGTTGTTTTGCACACTTTAGCGAGAGTTGGTTCGGGAGTACGGGAAACAGTTGACGCCCACGCGCAATTTCGCATACTCCATATTTCCAAGGTGTAAACAAGTTTCAGACGTAGTAAATATATAACGCGTGTTCTATAAGTTTAATGACACAAGTGAACAAGGAAGCATAGATAATCGTTAAGTAAGCTTATACCATTCCTGTTCTTGGCAGTGCTCTTCTTCTTTTTCTTCTTGTTGGCCTACTTCTACCTCCATTTCAATTCCTTTCTCTTCCTCTTCTTCTTGTTTCACTTAATAGCTCCTATGAGCTGGTAAAAGTCGAATCGCACGTCCCGATCTATTAGCTCCTATAGTTCTTGTCACGGCACTTGAAATACATACTTGCCATTGCATAAGCGCCGACACGAGAACTTTCATCCATTTCATATTTCATTATTTTACACTTTTACATTATAGTATCGGCCGATACTAATAGATCGATACGAATTGTGCCGTTTTATTCAATTTTTTCATTGTTGCTCGCTCGAGTACCACACTGCGTTTAAATTGAGCGCTAAAAGTACGATTACTTATTAAAGAACTTATTGATTCGAATTACGACTAGAAGATCTATTGTGATATTTATTATCAAATGCTGCTTTTCAATTACTGCATTGAATAACAGGAATCTAGTTAATTAAGGATGAATCGAACATAACTATTTGGTAGCACTGGTTTGACTATCCTGTTTCAAATCTTAAAGCGTTCGCGTATAGCATACGTGCTTCTTAACTATTGATGTAAATTATTTTTCATCGTTCTCTTAAAAAGTTCTTTTACATACAGTTTATCAAACATAATAAAAAGAAGCTTCGAACTTACATAATTACCCTGTAAAGATTTGACAGTGAAAGAACTTTTTTATTTATTTAATTTCTTCAGGTATTCCTTATCGCCTGTGACTTTTCACCCACTGATACGTTTTAGTATGGAATTTTATTTGAATGAAATTTTCGAATGACTCGTCGAGTTACACAAGAAGCCAAACCGAAACTATAGATCCGTTGTTATAGTAAGAAACGGCAGTTTTCGATTTACGTAATCTACTAAAATATTAATCACAGCTATATTTCTACTTTTCGCTATATGCATTCCTGTATTTTGCAATATATTTGATTTTAAGTCCAACTTTTTCCTGGTAAAAAAAATAAGTATAAATCTCGGACAAAATATCCTTTATAAGCGGCGCAGGAAAGTTTTTGTAAAACTAGAAACGTCAAACTTCTTGATGCATTCTGTACCGTCTTTCAGGCTACTACCGTGCATTGTCTTTATGCACAATCTATCTTTTCTCCTGTCATTTGTCTTCTTGCAGACTCCATGCTAAGTGACGTTTTTCGTGTAGGCTGGAAAACAAAAGACAGCGCTAGGACGGGGCAAGGGTTTTATAAATATTTCCAGACAAACGTCACGCGGATTACGTAAGTCCAGTTGTAGAAGACATTTTATTCATTAAGCCTTTGACAATTTCAAATTGCACAGGTCATTTTACATCGCCATCATTAGCGTCCCGAATCAATTAAAACTGACACGTTTTGAGCGAGCGTAGAAGAAAATGACGGAGCAGTAGCTGAAAGCATATTCAAAATATTTAAAGGCAGACTATTTTTTTTACCTCGCACAATGTCACGCCTTATGCCTTTGATCCTTGACTTTTTCAAACTTTGCATAAATCATACGCAGTACTTGAGCGATCTCAATCTCAAAAGTAGTATGCTTTATAGAAATACAAACGGCGGACTTAAAACGGCGGAGCAATGAAAAAATAGGCAAATCTTTGACTAAGCATTACAAGCGTGACTTACGAACGCGGATAACTTAGGCACCAGTCAAGAATATTTAACAAGCTTTCACTAAAAGATGTTATTTGAACTTCCGCTGCTGCTAACGGCCTGACACTATTATCACGAGATACCATTTGAATTTATAATCAATAACGACGCTCGTATACGGCCATAGTCAATGTAAGTACTTTATCGATCGATATCAACCAACCAATATCTGCTTCTGGTTTAATGACCAATACCATCTTCATTAATTTACTTTCGTTAATCAATAATAAGATTTAAACAGCGTCATTCGTATTCCCTTAAATATTATATCGAAACATTCTTAAAATTCATGGTTGTATTAAAAATTCAAAGAAATCTATTTATATGCGTATTGAAATTAAGAAAAGCATATATGGGAACCGCGCTGATATTAATTATCGTAAAATTCTAACAGAACCATTAGTAGGTCGGCTATCGTATTTACGTCGTATATAGCATATGTGCTCACCACCTAAGGACCGGTCATAGTCTAGCGAACCGAAGGCACGGCCGCGCTGAGCCAGCCAAGTTATTTATGTCCATCGTCGTCTAATTTTAATCATCCGAGTCCAAAAAAATCTCCGTACGGTTGACCTTAGATAATCTTGGTGAGTGCGTCATCTTAGTTCAGATGGAATCGCGTCAGCGCGAAGGAACCAACGTCTTGACTCTTTGCTAAATTACATTAAAAGAATCGGGTACACGGGGAAACTTTCCAATTTATTTTCGTAATGTTTTACGTCGGCCAACATATTCACCTCCTTGCCCTCCCAAGCGCCCAATGTACTCCAGCTGGGTGTGGCTATTTAATATATATCACTTTAATCGCATCACTTTAATTCGCCAGCTTAAGCCCGAAAGCCTTTCGAAATATCAGCTGACTCGGTTTTGTACTTTTGTCTGGTCCGCGACCTCATTATGTAAGTTTTCAAGAATTCGGTTTTTTGTAAGGTGCCTCCGACACCAATTGCCTAAAAGTGCAAACGTCGAACGCAGGTAATAATTTTATTTCAGAGAATGAGAAAACACCAAACACAAAAACCATTTTGCTTCTTTTTTTGACATTCTTAGCCAGCTATACTGATGCAGGAAATACCGTTATGGTCGTACAAGCACACACGCTACGTTCTATCCACGACCTCGTGGACCTTGACTAAGGAAGGAACGTGTGACAATATCGTCACGACCCTCACCATTCGCGAGGTCGTCGTCAAAGATCTTATGAATAAAGAAGCCACTTTCTTTCTTTCGTTCTTTCGTATTTCCTTCGCGCTTTCCTATTCTTCTCTTGTATTCCGTTTCCGTGTCTTCCTTGTCCGCGACGAAAACTCTAAGATGTCGCTAAGAAAACTAAGCTTACTTTTCGATGAGAAAGTACTTTTACACACGGACAAGTATCTGTATTAAGTATACCTATGTCGATTGGTACTCGTGCTGGTGACGATTCTGTCCTGCTGAACCACTTTAAGGATGAACTTACGTCAGGCTTTGAAGCTTCGGATAAATTAAATCGAATGAATGACGCCGTAAAGTGGTACGTAGGCGGTACGATTCAACGCAATATACTGCTTATCTCTGTGGCTTGTGATCGATATTTCATGCCACCGTTCCGGAAATGGTAACATGTCTCGAGGTCACGACGCGAAACCGTATTATCCGATATGTTACTTTTCGATATTATTATACATTCTTATCAACACCTCACGGTTACTTCGACTTGTAATATATTATATAGAAATTATAAAAATCATGTATCGTGTCACTTTTTATTCAGGCAACGTTTTCGTGGGTCTAATGCTATTTTCGTACCGTCGAATTCCCAAAGGCAAGGTATTGTCTGTCAGTGAACTTTTCGATGCAAGAAATAAAGATGAAAGTGCTCTGCATGTCTGGCTGGTATTCTGATATACGACAGGTAATAGAATGTGAGTAAAATAGAGAAAAAACATTCGTATATTGCTTTTAAGGTAAGGCAATAAGGTTTCGTATATAAAGCCATAAATGACCTGATGTCAGAATAAGTAGACTCAATACTGAAACTCATATTTCTTTAGCAAATTATATGTTAGCTAGTTGAAAATACATACAGACAGAAAATTAGCACGGCTTGTGCAATAATACACCATACTCGGTCTGACAATGGAGCAGTATATTCTTGAAGCTGTTTTATACGGTCTCAAATGCTCAGACTTCAGGTCGAGATAAGGTTTAATTCCTTTGTCATGGAGGACAAGGGTAAGAAAGTTAGATAAGAAAAGTTATTTTTCCTCCCCCCCCCCGCCCCCCGGAAAAGCTGTAGAAATTTAACACCAGGACACAAACGCATTTGCTATGGTCTCCTCACGCCAGGTTAAAGATAAATCGTCTTTTCAGGGAGGTCTCCCGTACTAATTTCCGTCGCGTCGCGACATCGGTCGTAGAGACGAAAGGCCGAACGACAATCTCGTGCGCATGCATACTCGCGCATGGGTCTGCGTACAATGACTCTACTATATCAGGTATGAGCACCAACGTTGCGCATACAGTCACAAATCGTCACTCGTTATCGTTACGTAAGCTTACCTGCATCAGCGGTATAACCTCGCCGGGGTCAAAGCGTCTTGGCAGATTTTTCCTTGCGACCGCGCCTGTCTCGTTCCCATTCCTAGTCTTGATCGTCTGAGTGGCACAAGTTCTAGAATCGTTCACAGGGATAACACGAGTTTTCGAATCGGAAAAAACGTTACAGTCCTTTGGTTCACTCATAGCTCCAAAGACCAGCTAGATTCGTATATAATATTGACAATGTGCACTGGGAGTATTGTTCTTAACGTTTGCGTAATGCGTAGTACAAAGTAACGCAATTAACGTAATTGATCACAGACCCTTTAGTCAAATACACCGCTGATATTCTGAAGGATCTAACCGACACTAGTACGACCAGTCAATGCCGGTTCAACGTGGTCCAGATTGGTCCCGTGTACGTCCTATTACCCTCTTTGGCTATGATCAGTCTATTCACGCTTCCGCTATCACGTGGTCGGCACACGCGTAAAATACGAACGAAGCGCCTGAGCTCGGGCAACCACACACGCGGTAAACGCACTTTCTCACACGCACTTTCACGCACACTACAGCCACGCTACCGGGGTATCGCACCGACAGGGAGTTCGGCACTGCGAGAGATTCGAGTACGCCCCACCCGAGACGCCAACGACTGTTTCTTCCGTTGCGGCCACCAGGCGGCCCTGCTGCCGAACTATCCCACCCCGGCAGCATTCAATTCCCGTGGCATCTTGTACCCCCTTCCATAACTCTTTTTTCACGTATTTTATTATTCTTGAATTATTAATATTCCTTTATAAGCTTGCTCTTGTACCGTTCTTATAGCCACCAAAGTTTTCTCGATCTTCTCACCGACAGCTATTAACATGGCGTCCCTTATTGAAAGCAATGATCAGTAATACACCTTAATTGTTTCACACGTATAATAAGTGAATCTCTTTCGGAGGTTTGGCTATATCACACGTGAATAAATAGCAAATATCCGACACGGCCGCTCTTAAACTGTCATTAACTCGATCGTTTACCTTGTATGCTTTATTTTTTAATAAGAATATTCCTAGCGCGGTAGGTTAATTAATATTTCTTTGACGTACAATTATATTCTGCTCGCGTGAAAATAACGTACAATTTTACAGGGAAGTTCCCTGTGCCAATTAGATTCTGATGTTATTTATGGCTCATGGTTTTATTAATGCCGGCAGCCTGATTATATTCGACATGCAGATCGTCGGGTTGTAGAGTTGAGATCAATCGAACGTCTACGTAATAAAAGGTCAAGTTACGTTCATCGTTACTGTACAACATATCCAAAAAGCTTATTGTTTCAGCTGGCAACATAATAAATTGGCTGTGTAATTTTATAATAGTGTATAATCGGTTGAGAGTCTAGACGAATTTAATGAATAGTCATACAACTGTTTAGTAACAAATGTGATTATTTCTGTCATATCAATTACATTTTTCGCCGAAAGCATATATAAATTGGAATTCAAAGTAGCTACTTGCGTATACGACTGTATATGTTTAAGCAGACGTACATTGATTAACAAGCGATAAGGTCACCCAACTTTGAAATTAGCATACACGGTCGATGCGGGTACGTCGTTAGATTCGATAGAACCGATAACAATTATATCGATCGGTTGAGACCACGAAAATTCAACGAATCCAATATTTTTATTCTTCCTTCGTTTACCTTAAAATGACAATTTTTTTCTCCCGTAATTCAATAGAATTGGCTCCTCTCAATTAGCCGTCGTTTCGGAGCTTCTCAAAGGATACCGGCTTAATTAATACGTTTAATTTATTTCACGTAAGCGGGAACTTAATTAATCCTCACGCAGGTAGCGCGCAACGGAGTACTACGTTATATGTAACGTGGCCACTTGCCGCTGCCAGTAAGTTAATTAATTTAAGTAGCATGGAAAAGGAAATCGTAATACGCACAAGCACGCTGATAAACTGCTATTCAAATTATTCGTATATCGTAACGTGCGAATTTTCAAAAGCAACAGATAACGTTTTCACGAACGTCAAGTCGCGACCAAGTGCCAGGAGTCCGCGCGATCAATTAAATACTGATAAATATTAATTTCAAAACCGTACCTGAATACGTGCACAATCTACAGAAGTAATGTTAAAAATAACAAGGCCGTCCAGCTGTCACGTATACCAACCTTGAAATATGGAATAGCTCATCCAAGGCAGGGTAGTACTTCCTGCGATCCTTGCTGAGGCAGGACCTTCGGTGCCGGAACCACTTAAACTAGGATAACAACAAAGTACAAAAAGATATCCAAACAAGATATCAGCAATTACGTAAGAATCACAACAAATTTATAAATCCAAATGAAATTCGCTGTTTCAAAAAATTCATAAAATTAAGGCAAGTTCATACATCATCGTAGAAGCCTAACCTAACCTACGAACAAATCGATATTTTTTTTTCTGGCGTCCGCATACATGGCTGCGATCGGATACCAGCAATAGATAATAAACGTAAATCCGTAAATTACACTCGCATGGAGATTACGGTTTCAAGCAGAGAAAATTGTCGTATCCTTTGTAAAGGTAGAGAGTATCGAAGGTCGAAGAAGAAAAAAAATCAGTACAGATATACATAAACCACCTATTTCTGCTTGCACGGCTATGGATAAAATCATTGGTAATCACCTCTGGTTCGTGTGTGTCCCGTTGAACAACAAAAAACTATAATTAAATAATGACTCGCCCTTCGGTAACGACCTACCGATTCCCATGAAGCGAATTAATTTGCCGCCGCTTTCTTGAGAAAGAATGCACAAAGCTACGATTGCTAAGTTGCGCTGCGATCCATTGAATTGCTCGCAATACGACATAACCTATTACGCGCCAGCGATTGATTCCTATTTTTTTCCTACATACTTTTTTCACGTTGTTCGATCTAGTTGACAATCGATATCGGACAGTCAATTATTCTCCGATTATATCCCAAGTAAGAAGTTGTTCGTCTGTCGCAGATAAAGATCTAACCAAATAATCATAATAATGAACCACGCTATACGAATTCAAATAAAAAATAAACAAAACATTCGCCAGTCATCCTAAACTTTTCAGATGGTACGTGTACGAGTAAAAAAATAATTATCACACCTTCTTGTGTAATTTTCAATTTGTAACGCACCAATTGCAGTGCATTCTTTTGGTAAGAACCAACGATATTTTAGTTCCATACCGGAGCTCGATATATATACGTATAATAATGCGTATTTACGTGTGCACCGATATGCAACCGTACGCACTGTATATTTATCGAATAAACGTCATTGTGAGTGGCGGTACCAACTAAGTATCTCTGGAACTGGGGTAAATATATATATGCATATATATATATATGGAGGCCGTCGATTTAAAATCGATGTTCGAGACTGCTTGCGATCCTTTGCAATATATCTGAGTTTCTATGCAATTAACATACTCCGAGGAATTTACCGACAGTTAAATGTTTCGAGTCGCGTTCGCTTTCGTGTCTGAACCAGCTGGGCAACTTGAGTCGCTTAAAACTCTGTTAAGACTTGCTGGTAGCCGGAGCTCAATTTTTCTTTGCACTCGCCGCTCTCGCGTATCAAACTATATACATATACAAATATATATATATATATATATATAGAATCTGGTAACAGACTGTGTCTACGTGCCACAGAAACGTTAAATGTCATTGCAGCTAGGTTGTATTACATATTACACAGGCCGATGCATGTTGTACAGGAAACTGCAAAGTCGATAGAATTTTACAGAGCCCGTAGCCTTATTTTTATAGAAATGTGTTTTTTATTTGTAGCAAGTATCGAGTCAGTAACTCAAAAATAATCAGGTAACGACGTACGATTTTATATGGATGCGATTCGAAAAATGAAACTTTAACTGATTAATGAAATTCTTTAATTAGCATAAAAAGTGGCAAATATAATTTATAAGGAAGAGCGCACGCTCTGCTGTTGTGATGCAATTTGAAATCTATTGAGTAATATATTTTCTGTGCAGGAATTTGGATCGTAGGAGTGTTGGCTACATAACACGATTCTTTCGTTGGATATAAGGAATTATAGGAAATTTAATAAACGATGAGTAACTTTTTAATGCTATTTTTGAAATCACGGAATATATATTTTACTGATAAAAAAGAATGACCTCTAGTGGGATAACGAGTGGGATATTTCGAAAACAGGAGGTATGCGCTCGATCGAGGAAATCATTACTTCCTCTTATGCGTTATGGGAAATTTAAATTGGGCATTTTGATTTTTTTTATTTCCACTTGTGCAAGTTCAAATCGTATATTTTGATTTTTATAAATGATTATCATCGTTATGGTGGGATTGATCTGTAAAGCACTAGTCACGAAGATGACAAGTGACAAGAAACTTATTACCGTAATTATATTGAATTTAATTCAACTTTATTATTCGTTAAAAAAATACATTTATATTTTCATGTAAAGGAACAGATAACAATGAAAATTCTCCAAACGCAATGACTATCCGTGTCATAATTATTTTCAAAAATTCCAACATATCTTCAGTCCTTACAAAATACTTTACCTTGCATCGCCACCGAATAATTAAGCATATATTTAGAAACTGATCATTAGCCTTTTTACGTCACGAGTGTGAAAATTCGAACAATTAAGAGAGTACAGTTTAACGTAAGTCTGCAAGAAGTAGGCCTCCAACAGCTGTCATCCGATATAACCGGAGAAGAAGCTACCAGGTATACATAAGTTTCGTTCACGTGAAAACGTCAAGGAAGGTTTTAACTTCGGAAAAAGTATTATCCCTACCGGAAGGGCGCATGCGCACAAGATGTATATATACGATCTGTAAAACGGACATCCGGAAATGAAAAATCAGGATACGCAGTCAGAGACGTGACGTAGAAGATAACGAAATTTGTTTGTGGTGAGTCGATACGTAACAAGAAAAAAAAAAGAAGAAAAAAGGACATCGATGTAAATAAAAAAACTCGAATAAAGAATTAAAAAGTACGAGCAGGACGCAAGGAAAACAAAATTGTACAGAGTGCATTCTGTTAGGTTATGTTAGGTAAGAGAAACTACTACACGGTTAAAAGGGCCGTAGTTTGCGATTACGAGAGAAATTGAGAAGGCCGTTAATAGGTTCGCTAAGAAAACAAAGAAGACGAAGTAACTAAGCCAACGAATTAGACCAACCGAATGAAGTGGGCTGCGAATTGGTCCTTCGAGAAAGCCTCAAAAGATGTGATCGCATCCGGTTCGTATTTTCGGAGGTTGATCGATCCACGATTCGTAGGCAATATGCGCCATTGAAAATTCCTTGACAGTCATCGACTGTCAACGCATCTCTGCCATATGTTAGCAGCCAACCCGTTACTATTTACGCAAAAATCGTCTAATAAAAAGCAACTCGTCGACCTTCGATATAGTCTATACCTCCACGGAGAGACTGGCTCCGTCTCTCTGTGCACTGTTGCCAACTTTCACGTATCATAATACACAGAGAAAGAATGTGGTTTCCCTTTCAAATTACAAAATACTGTACTGGCGGCGCACACTTCCTTTAGCATTGAACATTTTTGTTGTGGCAATGGGGTGAGCGGCGCTTTCTGTGCGTGTACCAAAGTGTACTACAGATATATCGATCAAACGTACATTTTTTTACATTCGATCAATTTGCCAATCCAGCCACACGCATATAACCCTAAATCAATATGCCTTTGACATTTCACTTATCCGACGTCCTCTCGTACCCTTCGTGCCCTCGGATTTTCTTTTTTTCTTTTTCGTACGATCTATAAAACGTCCGACAATGAGCATAGAATTTGCATTCCCTCCCCCCATTTGCATTTGCATACGCGCTCGTGCGCGCCTCTTTTAGCGCCTTGCTCAAATGTCAATTTGCAGCGTCTCAAGTCCAGCTCCCGGATCCGCCTTGAAAACGCCATACACTTTATTGTGAAAGACTAAGGAGATCGTTTACTTTTTAAATTATACTCCATATAGATTACGCTCGCATATATAAAATATTTCTTCAATCTTTATGCGTCTTCCTCTTGTTTTACCATCTTCGCTTCCTGTTCCTCGCGTTCTACGTCATTCGCATGATAATTTTTTACATTGCCAACGCACGTGACATGCAATTGACGTTTACAATTCTCATTCGCGCTTCGGCCACTCTCTTTTCTTGTAAAAAAGATTTCTCGGAAATCCTTTCCCCGGCTAACTCGAACAAAGATTTACGTCCCCTTCGAAATCATTAATTTCCATTCTACTTTACCATGCCGACCTTTCTCCGGGAACCTAGCCCAGTGGATTCCAGTATTTCCTGCGTTCCGGATAAATTCGCGACCTTTAACGTCTATCCTCGCTTATCGTTCGTCGTCTTATTAATTTAGACACACCGTAATTTATGTAGACTGGCTCCACCCGAATCGGGCCAGGGTCATTGCGGATAGGTATGTAACTAGTTTTCGAGCAACTGGCCGCCCGCGATTTACTGCTACGGGCACTCTTACGAAATCCCATACTTTTCGATCGTCGGATTGTGAATGAAAAAAAAATCTAAATAAAAGCAATACTCCATACCAGTGATATCTATGCTATTAAACATACAATTTTTCCTAATCAAACACTGGTCCGAAGGCATTTCGCATCTAGTTATGAATTCTTGCCTAACCGACAAGTATTCAACGTAATTCCATATCTTTGATTATATTTCATCTAAACGCCAATAACAATTTTACATCCAATGGCCATACAAATAGTTGCGTATAAAAATATATTTTCCTATTTTCTGATGCAGATCGATAATCGTCATAATATAAATGTATTCAATAATCTTGAGAAGTGACCCCAGCGAGTGACTCAGAGTGGGACAAAGCAAATATTTTTAATGAAATACATTTACTACAATCAGTCTATAAGATCTCAAGCAATATCGAGGCACGTCTTGCAAGACTATTTCTAAATATTTTTTGCAATAATATCAAAAAAGAGCTTACATCCTGGAACTTATCGAACGTTTTCCCGTCCGAGGATTTTACGATCTAGATATATAAGTTTCTCGTACTTCAGGATCCTTGCACAGTGTCGATCTTCAGTAGTCGAGAATCTTCTTTACAGCATCGAAGCAACGCCATTTATCCGGTAAATAAAAGTCCTCGAATACCAGTGGAAACGGAGTGTCCCGTCCTGTTATCCTTTGCACCGGTGCTTCCAGGTAGAGAAAACATTCTTCCTGAAAATCACGATTTCCAGGTAATTATTGATGATTCGAATATCGTTATATTGTCAAACGTAATTTCATGTGTTTTTTTCACCTGAATCGTAGCCGCAATTTCAGCAGCAAAACCACCAGTAAGCGGTGCTTCGTGAGCGATGACAACACGACCAGTTTTCTTTACCGACTGTAACGCAATAATTGTTCATGGAGCAGCGCGGAATGAGATTGAATGCGAATTATATTGGCCCACATTGCTAGGACAATAATAATTTATGTAGACGGCGTTAAGTGCCGCGTATTAAAGCTCATAGACGGTAGTTATTGCTTTGTTACTCTGTTGTGCCAATTGCACGATTATCGTTCTACCCAGTTAAACTACTTTTCGAAATTTGACTGGATGCACGATTGTCGCCCGTTTTCTTCGACGCGGCCCACTGCATAAACTCGGTTCAACTGTGCTATTAGCCAATCGGGCGCTTGTATTTTGAAGATAAATAGGATTTATGCATTGAATCGCGTTGATGAAAACGGGCCTGTGTCTCACTCGATTGCATACAGATAAACAGGGACACTACGATACTGAGCAAAACGTACCGACAGTGAATTTCGGAATATCCCCGAAGCAAAAAAATCATTCGAAGAAAAATGTAAGGAACTCTCGTTCAAAGATGATCCTCTCCCTTTTTCAAAAAAATTATTTTACACGCCCTTAGAGAATTCGCGTATCGAGTATATTTGACGATAATTATCGATTCGCAAACATTTATTGATTGGGCACAGTTCGAGAGCTATTCCATGTTAGCGTAAACCCACTTATCTACTTCTTATGAGTGTTTGTAGAAATTTGCATTGATCAATATTCAGTTTACCGTGATCGTATGATAATGATCCGATGTTCTTTTTTCTTGTCGTGTAATACAATTTTTGCATTATAAATATTGTCCTCGAGTTTTTGACCCTCTTTAGATGAGGGCGGTGTCGGTAATTTTTGATTTATGGGAATTGAGATAAAACTGATTACCTTGCAGACAGCCTCCGTGTCCCAGGGGAGGATAGAAACTAGGTCTATAACCTCGCAGGATACGTCGAGCTTCTCTTGGGCAAGATCGGCCACTTCGCGCAGCACATGCACCTGAGTACCCCAGCCTACTAGAGTCACGGCATCTCCTACGCGAAATCGATACAATCGTTTCACCTTGCACAACAGCCGGTTACCCACATTTTACTTTATATCCTGTTTCAGGATCGGTATATCGACGCAGGAACCGCCATCGGGTAAGGAATCAATTCGATTGTACACAGCCAAAAGTGGTATCATCCTCGTCTTAGGCTAATGCAAAGGTACTCTTCTTTTCTGGGACCGGCATAGATTAATGACAAGACGTACCTTCTCTGAGAACTTCGGCCTTGCCGATTGGCGTTTTGTAGTGAGCGAGAGGTACCTCGTCGACTGCCGATCGATAGAGAACTTTCGGTTCGAATATTATGCAAGGATCCTCCTCGTCTATGCAGCTTAGAAGCAATCCTTTGGCCTGGATCGGTCCGCGCGGTATTACAATCTGAAAGGATATTGCGATATTTCATTTCTGGATGAGATCAGAAATTAACTCTGTGTCGGGCTACGTCGGTGTGCATCCGTGCAACGCGTAGCATTCGATAATCGTGGTGCAGGCGCGGCTGCAGCATAAACTTTCTTCGTGCATAACTCACGATGATGAGAGCTCATGCCGTTCGAAGATATTCATAGGGTGCAACTATAGAAAGTTTAAGAGCTGCAGCGATTGCGACGCACAACGAACGGCAGAAGGAGCCAAAGTCCTTGCGATCAGGAGTAGTAGTTGTATTCTTTTTCTTTTAACGACAAGATAGACTCGATCTACCGATAGCTTGATAATATATACCCTCCACCTGTCGTACTGTCACTGTATTAGAACGGCGACGTACCGATTGTCGGTAAAGTAGATCTCTGTATTTTTGACATAATATTTCGAAATCGGCTTAACTCTCACCTTAAGACCCGGTGTGTGAGCAAAGTATGCCTCTGGACTTTGAGAGTGATAAAGTCCACCATGCCCGACAGCTCCACAAGGGGTTCGAATGGTCAACTTTCCACAGTCAAACATTCCACCGCTTCTGTACCTGATTTTCGCCGCTTCGTTTACCAACTGCCGATAAGAAATAATTATTTAATATTTGGCATATTCGTTAACTTGATCAAAACTTATTCAGAACTCTTTGCTCTCTCTCTCTCTCTTGCACTAATAGAACTACGTGGCTATCCTTTTTAAGAGTTCCGAGTGAACTCAGAGCTAATTTACGAACGGCACTGTTGTCGTTTTCTCTATTTTTCTTGAGGGGAAAAAAAAAAGAAAACTGTGTCACCTGGTCAAATGCTGGATATATATAATCAGCAAATTGAATTTCAGCAATGGCTGTGGCTCCTGCATTCGCCAGACCTATTCCAAATCCAGCTATTCCTTGTTCGCACAGCGGAGTGTTGAATACTCTGTCGGCCCCATATTTTTCCTTGAGTCCCATGGTGCAACGGAAAACACCGCCAAACGCGACATCTTCTCCGAAGATAACTATCACGATCGAAATAACTTACTTGAGTGATAGTGAAAAGTTTACATTAAATATATATTCCCTATTTTTCAAGTGCTATAAAAGGTGTCGGAATACTGGTGTATTATGTAAATGTCCTTGTAAATAATATTACGATAGCACATGTGCTACCAGTGTTCAAATTACTGCAAGCTGTATGTATCTACGGGAACGCTTCGATGTCGATTAGAAATCTGCTAAATAACATCAATAGCCCGATTTCGTAAGCGACGTTAGTGTGTTGACTCAAGAAAATATATTACTATATCTATCTACTGTGATAAGATAAAAATACCGTTACTGACGTTTTATAGAAATTATTTTAATGATCAAGTAGATATTTACGTATCCGCGTAACTCAATTGTCTGTAGTAAAGTATATTTTACAGCTGTTTTTAAATTCAGTTTAACAACTTAATAATTTAATTATTAAATAAAACTGACGTTCAACTGCAATTAATCGTTTGATTGTGTAATGTAATTTTAATTATAAACCAAATTGAAATTGGGATGATGTATGATAAATATATTGAATTTTTTATTACTTGCCACAAAAATATATATATACCTGCCGTTGGATCTTTCTCCAAAACAAGATTCAGGCCATTATTTATTGCTTGAAACATGTTCAGCTTTTGCGTGTCACCTGCGTATTGTTCAAAATCGTATCAATCTCTTTTTTTCTTCCATGGCAAATCATTCTGTTGATATACATCTTAGAATGATATTTAGAATTTAAAGTGCGATACGATCTATCGGTACTGAGTTTAATCGAACAATTTTGTTTACGACACAATCTCGAGTAACTAGAGACCTAATGTGCCGCATACACACAAGATTGATCGAATCTCCAATTTTGAATGACAATATCGTACCAGATAAATTGATTAAAAAAAAAAACATTGTGATATCCTGTATAGCTATTCATTAAATTAACGTCAACGGCAAAATTATATTTTTATAATAAATCTTCACGAAAAATTTGAACACGCGATGTCATAACGTCCAAAATTGTTTCTTATGTTTTGTAACATAACCGGACTTAGTTATATTTCATTGATACCAATCGTAATTAGTTGTCTATTTTATATATGCATAACGTTGGATTCTTCTATTCTTATTCAAAATCTACAATCAGGCCTAAACTGAATGCCTATTATCTCTCAAACTCATTGATAACGTAATTTCATGTTTCTTAATTACCAGCATTTTCAGGCTTCGCACTGGGAACATAAGAGAAGTGCACTTTTCTAGCCACATGTTTCCGAATGTAATCCGGTCTTAAACGAACGTTCCGCAACCGCGTACACAACTCACTAAGCACCATGTTGAACAAATACTGTTCGACGGGAGAGCAACGATAACGCGCAAGTCTTATCTTTTTCACATTATTAACATACAATGTAGTATCTTAACCCCGGCATACGGCGAAGAGTCCCTCGTGCCCTCGTGGTTTCGTAATTACGTTAATTCCAGCGGCGTTTCTGTTTACTCAGATATTATAATATTTATTATGGCTAAACAGTTAAGGATTGTGTGTATTATTTTCGACTTGACTTAATTAATAATTCTGTTCCTTCGTCCTTCATTTGGGTTTACCGTCATTTGTCTACTGAGAAAGTGAGATAGATTATGTTCGAGTATTATTATTGTTGTTGTGCTCTATTTATTATCGTGCATTTAAATTATATGACGAAGACAATTTGAAAAGTTTAACGTGATTTTAATTTGAAACAATTATTTAATTATAATTTTAGTAATAGTTTTAAGTTAACAAAAGTTCAATTGTAAGAAGGCCAATCTTACCAAAGGCCTGTATATTGTATAAGTAGTGCGATATATTGAAAAATGTTAGTAGTAAGTATAGGAGCCGCAACACTAGTTCCACTTTGAAGGGCCATCCTCTGACAAACAGAAACGTAAATAAGTCCCCTCGAAGTGGATGTGATGTCGCGGCGCGACTATATGTCAGAATATGCTACTGATATTCGTCTTCAACCCAGCAAACCAATGTAACAATATTGGCCATGTTACAATTTTCTATTTACAGTATTACGTATATCGATAGTGTTGTTTAATTATTACACTCTTGAAAGGGAAATTTTAATATTGTCTATACGTCACTGTTAATTTTTGTTTATTGGAAATGTATTATTACAGCTGCGACGAGCATGACAAATACAACGCGTATAGTGGGTAATATACGAAAAAGTGCTAACGAACGATAAAAGTGATTAAAAAACACGCACAAGTTCTGATAGGATATTTCGTGCTCGAGTGAAAATTTCTATTGCAAATTATTACTTGTTTCTGACAGTTTCTGAGAGAACCTCACAGGTACTCTTTGGAACTCGTACGCATTTCAGAGGACATGTAAAGACACTGGGGTATTTTAACTAGGGTATATAAATATTCTTAAATAATTTAATTGCATCAACTAATTAATTTTCGTGCGTATAACAAGAATCTTCTCCAGACAAATTATTAGTACTTTTTTTGAGAATCTGCGGTAGCTAGGAATAATTATTTACGATTGATGCTTGAAGCGTAAACATTGGAATAATAATTTCTATTATCTACCGTCAGTCGTCAGTTGGTTCGTGAACAGCTGTTCGAGGAATTTTATTCTTACAACTCAGCAAACACGTTTGCAATATTTATATAACTTTTAAATAGTTGATATCCATATAACAGGCAGTTTTATTTTGAAGACAAATGGAGTTTATGCATCGAACGGCGTTGAAGTAAACGGGCCTTATTCATGCACCTTGGAGGGAACCGGTTGTCCTAGCAACGCGCGATTGGCGTCGTTTGTAAATGTCAAACAAATCGAGTTCATATTTGAGAATAACTAAGATTTAGTAGTTAAGTACAAAATGCCTCACATAGATTGGGACCGTGTATTATCTGTCAAAGCCGTCTCTTTGACGGATGAAGAGATCGAGGATCTCTTTCCAATGGTTATAAGATGCGAAGTTGAGAAAGTTGACAATATGCATAACCTTAAGGCACTTATGAAGTTATCGCAGGAAATGCTACAGCATAAAGATAATCAAGTAAATATCTTTTTAATATTATTGTAATTATTGGATAAAAAGTAGTTTGTTGATCGATGATGTTACAATCATGGTTTTCTATAACTTGTGGCCAAATGGTGGTTCTATTAATTAATTTACCTAATATATACCTTGCGTATTATATTATAATTAGTTGTAATATTAGGATTAATTTTAACAGGTCGAATCGTTATTATTGGAGTGTGATGAGTTAAAAACAAAAGTTCATAGCGCAGTATCATCGTCTACAAGTGTAAGAAAAGGTATAATCTTTGAAATATTGTACAATGTTTTTTCACTTTCATTTGTTAAACTTATTTTTGACAATTTAGGTCACCTTGCATCGGTTTTAATTACTAAAGATAATGCAAGCACTAAGGTAATATATTATTTAGTGAATCCACTAGTGAGTTAATATTGATTGTTATAACAAATTTTTTTCTTAACGGTATTTACCTACTTTCGCTGGATTGACTTTTCTCGAGTACACTCTCAATCTATGTCATATTTCTCAAGCAGGAAGAATATGCTGCAAGACCAGATTACGAGGTTACGCTGAATGATAAAAACAGAAAGATTGAAACACTTTTACTGGAACTTGAAGTGAGATATTTTAAAAATATTTATCAAATTAGAGGAACAATTTTTAATATTGTACTGGTTAAAGAATTTCATCTATGTTTCTTAGGGACTGGAAAAAGAGAACATAACACTGAAAGAAAAATTAAAAACATTAAAGGAAGAGATGGAGGATGCTACCGAAAATATGAACGAAATGACAGAGGAATTGAGCAATTTTCAAAAGAGAAACATCATATTAAAAGGTTTATTTAGTACAAAAATATAAAATAAATATCTTGAAGCTTTAATATTTACAAATTATTTAACTTTCAGATAAAGTTAATGAGTTAGAATTAGAGAATAAAGCATTGATTAGTCAAGTTGAAGAACTAACCACTCAGCAAAGTAATAGAGATAAAATAATTGATGAATTTGGCATAGCTATTGATGCAAGAGTTACAGAGTGGAAGGTAATAACTTTATCTCTTTAATTCAACCTATATTGTAGATGTTAAGTTGAAAAACATACCAACCTTTACTAGTAGCAAATATTCTTGAGAAATATTAAATTGTAGAGTATATTAGATGAGAAAGATGCGGAAATCTCTCAGTTAAAAGAGGATTTATCTCAGTCCATGATACAGTCAGTTACTTCTGTCAGAGAACAAAGTAAATCCCAAATCATATATTTAAATGAAGAACTTGATCAACGAGACAAGACTATTATGGAACTGCAAGCTAAACTGGCAGAAGCCGTCACCGAAATAAACGAAAGTGCGGAAGTTATAGAGAAAATGAAAGTTGATATGAGAAAGTAAGTATGAAATTTATAGAAAACAAAGAAACCACAATTAACTACATTCATTTATTGTTAGAATGGAAAGAAGTGGGCGTAGAAAAGAACAAAGAGACTTATTGAAGAAAGTTCAAGACGCAAATGAAAAGATATCCAATCTACAAAGTATATTGAAGCAGACTGAAGAAGATGCTGAGCTTAAAAGCAAGCAGGTACGAGAGTATCTTAGTTTATACAGTAAATAAAATAAATTTCATGCTTATTACTTTTTCTAACGACTTACAGTATTGCGAGATTTTAGCCACTCTGAAAAAGTATGAAGACGTGAATCAAGGATTAGCAGAAACTATTAGTGAAGTGAACGAATTAAAAGAACAATTGCAACATAAGAATGCCCACATAGAAGATCTCATTAATATTGTTAACAAAATGGAAATCTTGAACTCGCGACGAGAGTTAGAAATATTGTCACTTCGGTGGGATAATATATTTTATTCTTTATGATAATAATAACTACTACTTCAATAGTTTATACAGATATTCCTCTATTAATACTAATTGATTAATTATTACAGGGAAAAATTAGGTATGTCAGAGGACGAACCAATTTCCATTGACAGTATCACTTTAAGGCGCAATGAAGAGGCAAAAGAGAGAGAAGAATTGAAGCAAAAAAACAAATCCTTATCTGAAAAGAATTTAGAAATGAAAGCCGATGTAAGTCACTGTGTGGAAGCATACTAATCTATACTTTTTGTTATGTCATTTACAAGCTGCTGCTGCTTAAAAATAGCTCATATCAGAGCATTATGTAGTGCAAATATTTAAAGGCGTCTTGTTAGCGATACATATCGAAGTAGATGCATACTTTGGTTATTAGAATTAATGTTATTCGTGATAAGCAGAAAACGAATAGTTCTCCTGATTCATATGTTTTTTATTGACTTTCACTTAATTATTTTGTAGATAAGAACGCTTAAGTATAGATTAAGCAAGTTAACAGAACGCTTAAATATTCCGAATGATACAATAGACACAAGTACAGATTTTGTTCGTCCAACAAAAACATTGGAGCCTGAATTTGATTGGATAGCTGAACAAGAGAAAGCATCCCTACGCCATATGACAGAGATAGACGAAATAAAAGCAAATGTTCGAATAGTAATAGAAGAGAATGAGGCGCTCCGAAAAGGAATGCATGAAATTCTAGACAGTATACACAATCAAGATGGTAAGTTTTTTGTATTAATGATACGATAAAATCATATCATATAACTACTATTAGATTTCACTTTTATCGCCCTTTTCTTTTTTGTTTCTGTATTGTTATTAGCAATTTATCGCACAGATGATCGTTAATACTGTTCAACCCTGAAATTTATCATGTTCAGAGCCATTCATTTTTTGCCTTTCTAATGAAACAACATAATTTTGTTTTTAATACCATTGGAATGTTGTATCTTAGGAAAGGGAATTGTGGAAGTACAGTCAGACACTTTGGAAAGATTACTGGAAGCTTTAGATATGAGGCACGTCGCTGGTTGGTATCATCCAGCCATGAGATTACAAGGTCGTTTAAATGCCGTGGAAGGTAGCAATGCTGAGCTGCGAAGTCAATTGAAACAAATAAGGTATAAAACTAATATATTCTTACATTATCTGTATATATTTCTGTAAATCCGTAAAATCATTAAAGGAAAGAGCTGCAGAAGAAAGAACACAAACTTCAAAAATTACTGACGAATAAAACCGAAAACATAAAACCGTCGGACTCAGAGTTGTCCGAACCTGAAGAAAATACCAATATTTTAGAGATACATCAGCTGCGAGATGCATATCAGAATGAATTAAAACATTGGCAAAAAGAAAGAAACGCGTTGTGCGAGGAGAACAAAGAATTAAAAGACACTCTGGCAAAAATAGAAATACGATTGGAGGAGTACGAAAGAAGTTGGCAGATTTTGGAGTCAAGCGAAGATAATGTTCGAAAAGAGTTTATGGAAAGAAGCAAGGAATGCGCGGAAGCTGCTGTGCAGATAATTGAATTAAACAGAAAGTACACTGTGCTTGAAGACGTTCTCAGTAAAGAGTCCGCCAAGGTTTATTGCACACAAAAAGAAGCCGCTGCGAGAGAAAGTGATTTGAGAAGGGTCCTTGCCGAAATCGGTAAAGAGAAGAACTTATTAGAAAACAGAGTAGCTACCTTAGAAAGTAACCTGTCGAATTCTGTGAGTGTTCTTCAGTATAACGAAATAAAAGATAAATATGATGAAGCATGTTTGCGTTTGAGAATGGCGTTGGAGGATCATGCATCTAAGAACTATAATAGTGAAGGACAGGTCTTGAAGAACCAGTTAGAATTATTGAAGCAAGAGAGGGATCATTTGACTCAACGTGTGCATGAAAATTTGTCCGGCGAAAAGGAAGCGGACGTTAAGAAGTTAGCAGAATTTGAATCTAAAGAACTGATTGAAAGCCAGCACGTTAATCATCTGACAAAATTAAATGAAATTTTACAAGATCAACTGGATAAAAGTGAGACTAAGTTGTCTGAAGTTTTGGCGGTTAAATCGGAACTGGAAGAACAGTTGGTACAGCTGCATCGACGATTGTCTGAGCAAATAAGAATTCAAAATTGTTTACAACCTCAAGATCCTGATATACAGGAATTGAAACAGCGAATACAGGTACTGGAAATAGAGAATGCTAATCTGATGAAGACTGCTGAAATCGCACGAGAAGAGGCTCAAATGCATTATACGTTTAATACTTTAAAAACTTTCGAGTTAGATAGTTTGAGACATCAGATTCTTGATTTACAAGCCATTAGCGAGGACAAAGAAATAATTGCCATGCTTGGTATAGAGTTAAACAATGCAAAAGCTTTAGAAGCGGAACGAGATAAGCGACAAACAATTCTGGAAAGCGAAAATTCCTCTCTCCGCGAAGAGTTGGAAAGCTCGAAAAAAAAATGTGAGAAACTTCGAATCAGAATGCAAGATTGTGACAAACAATGTGATAATCGGTGCAGGTAATCGATAACCATTAACAATTCTCAATTGATTTGAAGATATTTAAATAAATACTTGATGGAGACCTTCTGAATCTTAACATTTTAGGTCTTACGTCGAAATAATATCATACCTGCAAAATCAATACGCAGGATCAACGTCGGTAACTGCTTTAGAAAGATTCAATTCGAAATTGAAGGAATTAATGGACGATCGTGCTGAATTGGATGTAAAATTGAAAGAGGCCAGGAAAAGTAGTGAGAGCCTAAAACTTCAACAAGAAATACTAACCAACCGGTTAGAGGTAGTGGAACGACTAAAAGACATACTGGAACAGAAAATTGGCAGTTCGGACGTGCAGGATCTCATGCATCGATTCTCCGAAAATTCTCAGCAGACCTTAAACGTAAGACTTATTAAAAAATAATAAGCATTTGCTATGATTTCGAAATTTGCCATTATTATTCACTGCTACTAATAGAAATCTACTCTAATATTTGAGAGTAAAATGTAAGTTTTAAACAAGTAAATACAGTGCATGAGAGATTATCCATCTTACATATTAATATGAAGGACTAAAAATGAAGATCATGTTTCTTTAATCAATATGTTTCGTTTTAGTGCTTGCCAAAGCAATGCGTCATATCCTCTTACAAAGAACCAGCTGTTGAGTTTCCCAGTATAAAAGTTCGGGGTACTTTAATTTTTGCCTTATCATTCTTACAGCAGGCACATAAGTTTCAGTATCAAGTGTGACTGCAGTCAGTGTATCATTGAACTCTTGTGCTCGTAAAAGAATGAAAAAAACAATTTTTTAAATTCTACACACTGACATAAGAAACTCTCATTTTGATAGAATTTGATATACAGATATAAAGATATTAATTTTGTCATCCTTATGATTAGAATTTCAAGTACAAGAGGCAAATTGCTCAACTGGAACATGAACTACAAATAGTCAACAACAAATCAGCGGCGCATGAAGCTACTATTACAGCTATGGAATTTGAAATGATGAATGTTCAAAGATCGTGGAGACAGCAGCATGAATCTCGAGTAACAACAACAAATAACATTGACCATAATGATACGGAGAGGAAGACAACGACAGTAGAAGTGAAATCGACGTTAATTCAAACACACGTGGAGTGTCAATCGATTGCCGTACAGTGTGAACCTGTTTCCGATTATTCAAAGGACACAAGTGCTACTATCAATAATGAACAAGTCTTCCATAAAAGGGAAGATAAAGCGGAATCGTCGCGGGAGTCCTTAACGTTTCTTAATGAACAATTAAGCCAAGCACTAACATTGGCTTCTGAACGTTCAGTGCTCTTAATTAAATACGAATCTCAGATTGCAGAATATCAGGCAAAGATTAGTGCATTGAATCAAGCAATTGATGACAAAGATTTACAGATAACAGAGAGGGACAATATAGTCCAACAGATGAAAGGTGAAACTTATAGTATCGGTATCGATGGCACGGATAAAATGGCACTAAAATCAACAATTAATAGCTTGCAAAAGATCGTTGCTCAAAAGGAGGAGACAATAGCAAGATATAAAAATCTCCTGAAGGAAGATAGAGACGAGCACAGTATGGCTGCTAGTCGTTTGCAGGAAGAGATAAGGTCTTTACGAGATCAAATTCGTATAATTAATCAGGAATCGGAAAAACGGTAGGTCCATAGTAGTATTTCATAGGAAAAATTGGTTAATAAGATTTTCGCTCATCAGATCAAAATATATTATCGACAGTCTTGAAGCTGACGAGAAGCTAAAGCGACTTGACGGAACCACAAGAGATTCTAA
Organism: Trachelus iudaicus; assembly: GCA_030142595.1. Taxonomy (NCBI): domain Eukaryota; kingdom Metazoa; phylum Arthropoda; class Insecta; order Hymenoptera; family Cephidae; genus Trachelus; species Trachelus iudaicus. Next base: position 330,981 of record JARQTH010000052.1, read on the forward strand.
TAAAAATGTCGACCTTGAGGAAGAAACCGTGAAATTGCGTGAAAATGTCTCGATGCTAGAGGCGGATTTAAATATTGCTAAAGAATTAAGTGAACGATGGCATCGATTGGCCGAGGAGAGATTAAAGCATATGGATCGTATGAGGGAAAGGTGGTGATTTGAATAAGTTACGAATTTATTTTATTGATGGTGTAATGCGTAATTAATTTCTTTAGACTGGACGAACAGCATAAAAATGAATTGGAGAGCTACAGGATAGAACGCAATAAATGGCAAGCGGAAGCAGATACGCTTAGACAGCAGCTATCCGAAAATCGAATGTTGCTAGCAAAAGGGAATATATCATTGGCTAAAGAGTTGCAAGAGCGAGATAACAAGATACACGAGTTAACAATGGCGTATCAACAACTGCAGGTATCCGTAGCCCTCGCTGGCCGACGATTAATGTATAAATCACTTTAGAGGGATTCGACAACGTTACTCCTCCAATTTCAATTCTTTACACTACGATCTGTTCATTTTATTCAATTACCTGCTATGAAGAACGAATTTGAATTGGCGGAGTCTGCAACCCTCTCTCAACGCGTGGCAGTGCACAACAGCCAGATGCAGGAGATGTCAAACAGCCTCACCAGAGAACAAACTAATCATTTGCAAATTCAACTGGATCTAGCACGTCGTCAACTGCAATCCGTGACTGATAAGGAGAAGACATATAAAACTCAAATAGTAGAGCTTAAGCAACAGCTTAGTAGAAGGTAAAATCCTGAATTTCGCTTACCGTTATTTTCTTTCATTTCATCAGACGACGTTTATATTGTTTAACAAAATGGAAATAAATAATGCTACACTTATTATCTAGGTATATGGCGGTAAAGTCTCAGGAACAGAAAGCATCACAGCGGGAGGTCCAGCTTGAGCGTAAAGTCAGAACATTAGAGGAAGAATTGCACAAAGCTAAGATGCAATTGGACAGAGAACATTTAGCACAAGAAGTAAAAAAGGCTAAGGTATATATCTATATAAATAAATAATTTGGGAAGAGCGATACGTTGTGTATTTATAAAATTTATTCTAATACACAATCAAAAAAATACGTGTGAAATATTTTAAACAGACTGCTGAGGAGCTTGCGTTATGGGATAAGCAGAAAAGATGGCAACAGACTGCTGAGAAATTTAAAGATAAATTGAAAGAGAAAACAGAAGAATATAAAAAGTTACAAACTAATTACGAGAAGCTTCGATCTGTTATTTCTTGTATGGAGCGCGAGAAATGGTACTTGAAGAGTAAATTGAGATTTGAAAATGGCAGTATAATAGGTGGACTCTCAGCAAGGCCAGTCACAGCTTTGCAATATAATATTATTGAAGATTTACAACGTGAATGTGATACTTTGAGAGATCGGGTGAAGGAGCTGACGGATAGACTTGATAACGAAGACAATACACAACTTTTATGCAAAATACAGGAACAGAGAAGACATATAGCGGCATTGGAGGCTGTTACTCAGGTCTGTTTGTACAATATGTACATATTGTATATCATTTTATAATTTGATGGCATACTAGTACATTGATGGCGTATAAACAAAAATTAAATGAAAATGGATGCTTGCCTCAACATGTCAATTGCAATAAAATTCTTCACAGGGAAATGCTTATGTGATAGATCAATTGGAAAAATTAGAAACTGCCAAAGATATTCTTGAGAAGTCAAATCTTAAACTGGAAAGTGAAAATTTAGAACTACGTTTACAAATTGAAAAAGCCAATCTCGATACACCCAGATTGCGTGAAAAAGTTGAACATTTGGAGAAGTACGTTATACTCACGATAACTGTATAACAAACAGTCATTGCAATTCAATTACTTTTGTAGGTATGTAGAATTACTAAAAGTTGAAAAGTCATCAGACTCTACTCCTCGGTCTTCAGACAAAGACTCACAAGAACAAGGCTCAAAAAAGTCCTTTGGGGAATTGGAAAAAACAATTTTCATATTGAAACGAGTCGTAGAGAAACTTCAAGTTGAGAACAAGAGATTGAGAATTAGCTCAAAAGCTGATCGTTTAGGCAAAGCAGTAGGTATATTTAACATTTCGTAGAAGCAATTAAAAGAATTTATGATCATTGCTTTTTTTCATTTGATGTATAGGGAAGATCCACTAGCATGGGAACTAGTTCTTCATTGCAAGAGCAATACGAACGAGCACAGCAACGGGTTGTAGCACTAGAAACAGACTTACAACTAGCAGAACAAAGGATAGTGATGCTCGAAAATGCACGGAAGGAAGAAGAGAGCAACAGTGAAGTCAGTCTGCTTAAGCAACAATTATTGCATAAATCAGAACTGCTTGACAAAGTAAAACAACTGTTGACAAAGGCAGCGATCAATGAAAAAGCTCTTCGCCAACAAGTGAGCTCTTATTTTATAATTTTACGTATACCAGTTAAATAACTTTGTTGTTTTTATCAATCAAGTTTCGAATTTCATAGTATTATTTTATACTTTATCGTAATATAATTTTATATTCTTTTCAGATACAGCAACTCGAGCTGAGACAAACACTTTCCACAATACCAGAGAGTTACAGTGTTTCCTCAATGCCAAATACCTAATATTCTTAAAGAAAAATTAGGTTTTACTTATTGTAAATATTAAATAAGTATAGTTAAATGTACCCTGTACCCAAAAACGTTAAACATTGGTTTACCTATACAGTACAGTATCAAAATTATGTACTATAAAACATCAATAATAAAAAATAAGATATTTTATGAAGAACAATTATTTTTATTCAATATACATATAGACAGTCCATTTTATGACCAGAGATGAGTAGGAACATTGCCTTAAACCATACACTACTGGACCGCACATTCCCTATCTTTCCCCTGTTGTCGACTTATGGAAAAGGGATAGACAGGTAGATCGATAGATAGATCAAGTGGAAGTGTGGGTGACTGGATGGGAAGAGGGACGAAGATTGTGCTTCAGAAGTTGGCTCCTCTTGCAATGTCGATGGTCCAGGTTAAAATAATCAGCTGATACAGATATGTATAAAGATAGGGGTAAGCAAGTAAAAGTTCAATGTATTACAGCAGTATAATCCATGTCTTCTATTGTTCCCAGATTGATCGTTTTGATGGACCCTAGTTTAAGGATCCAGAATTTCATTGGGCGGCATCCCATAACTGAAGGCAGCTTTTACGAGCTATAGCAGCTATCGTAAAAGTGCAAGGAGCATATTCTTGCTATACAAGAAAGAAGATATTGTAAGCTTATTATATGGCTTATATGCCAAATATTTCTCCATTATTCCCAATGCTGATAGTAGGCACACATCAGGAGATGGCGGTTGTTCATAACTTTGATCCTGATAAAATGTGTCTTGATTATCGTCATCAATCTCATTAATCTGATTAGGGTCCTTCGTTAATTGTTCATCTGTCGAAATGTGCCATCCTGGATCATTTTCATCTTCTGCTAACTATTATGCAACACTTTCAAGAGCTTTCATTTTCATCGGCTTTCGGTAATTGACTACTAATCTTAGAAATGACCCGATATCAAGAAGTGGACCAAAGTTCAAGACAAAGTTATCTTCAGAATCATCAAGATTTTTCGAATTTTTTTTTTTATTTGGATACCAACCAGCGTATATGATTTCAAAAAATTCATAATGCATTGTCAATTAGTTTTCAACGAAATTTCATGTAGAAAAGTTTGTTTATAAGTTCTCTCCAATTACATAATGGAAAATATACTAAAAGTACTTCAATCATATGATTTACAAGTAATTTAAAATTTGTCATTTAATTTCAATGCTACTATTATAGATAGTGAAAAAATAAATAATCTTTATTAATATCTGATACTGTATTGTAGCATAACTAATACATATTCTAAAAAGGTATATTTAATATTTGTAATAAAGCATAGCAATAAATCAACAATTAACAATAAATTGTATAACTTCTTGCAATGATTACTTCCAGTTGTCGAAGATATATTTCATATGAATTATATTCAAAATTTCACTAATAAAAATACTTCTTATTATAAAGTATCTATAGTGTTAGTTATTCATCACTGAAGTGTCCGATTCTTTCACGAATTTCGTTAATATTCTTTTAGATACTCAAGGCTTCCAATTCAAGAAACTATCCTGAATTACGATTTGCTTAAATATGCTATTAGGCATAGACTGCGGCGATTTCCTGTTGCGTTGTGCTTCCAGAATGTAGGACACTTTTTCCCGAGCTTCAGCACGCGGTATGTCGCCCCTGAGGCTGAGCAATCTAACCAGATGATCTTCGGTCATGTCCGGATATTTCTCGACTAGCGAATGCAGGTCGAGCGACAAAATCTCAGAGTCTTCGCAACGTAATACTTCGGCAAGTCGTTTGATTATTTCAAATGGTGAATCAAAGTTACCGACCTTAGGTGCTATTCTAACGAAGAAGTTCTTTAGCTTATCTGCCTCGGTCATTATTTTCGAAGTGCAAGTCAAGCACTCGTCATACGTTTTCAACGATATCTTACGTTGCAGCATTGCTGCAATATATCGTTTGGCTATGAGGTTTTGTGCCTCCGTTATAACGTATTCAAAATTCTTAACACGTAGATGATTGTAATCCTGGAAGTAGTCTTCCAAGGTGACACATATTGTCTCGACTGGTATCGGTGATGATAACCATTTTGGCGTCAGCAAATCTTGAAAGTGAAGTTCCAAATCCAGGAAAGATTCTTCAAGTAGAATCTTAGCCGCCTCGTCGCGCAACAGTTGGTAATTCCCTAAAAGAGTTTCAAATTTCACAGCTGCGTCGGCGCTTGTATTTGGTACCCAATAAAGTTGTTTCATCTGTTGCGCTAATTCGACAAATTGCAAGCAGTTGTTTACCACCGTTATCATATGATGCGTAAAATAAGGTACCAGACTCCTATCCTCAAAATGTTTGTTCTTAAATTCCAAGATTGCTTGATGGTACATATTACCATATTTCGTTACTTGCTCAATGCATAGGACAAGGGCCTGCGCTGTTAGATTGACACTGATCGTCTTGGTCACTTGAAGATTTTGATCAATCATTTGAAATATTATTACAGGTGCTGCGGTATGGTAGTATGTTTCTTGTGTAGTACCTTCTGGTAGTACTCCACTCCACCAATCGACCTTTTCTGTTTCTAGAGTTTTTTTCATCCAGTCTTCATAGTTCTGGCACATATTTCGCAAGTATTTTTCTTGAAGATCATTTACTATTGCATTACTGAGTAGTGGTCCAATATCGCTGGTGTCTATATTCAGTTCTGGATGTCGCATCAATTCTGGTCCGCTGTAAGTATTCATTATCCAGGCTAGTAATGAAACGTATTCGTTACCTTCAAGCCCATTAGCAATGATATCTTTTAAATGTTGAGATAGACTAACATGATACATTTCAACAAACTTTCTCATTATGTTATACGAAGGTGGAAAGCAAGGTTGACAAAGTGTCTTAACAACTCTCAAATCCTCCAGGATGAGTTGCCTTGTTAATTCAAGATATCGAACTAGCCACATTTTATTGTCAGCTCTTTCATCTACATGAGTCCCTTCGATGCGATTGGCCACAGATTGTTCTAAAACACGAATAGCCATTTCTTTCCACTTTTTAGGCCTTCCAGGAGGTATAAACCCACTCTGACGTTGTCTTTGAATAGCAAAATGATCGGCCTTTTCTTCTCTTTCTATGATTCTAAGGGCAGTTACAATGACTGTTGGCTCCTTCCTCACAGTATTCAAAGTTCGATCAAGCACCAGTCTGATCTGCTTTTCCATAAGCTGTGAAAGTGTCTCTACATCCTCGAAGTAAGCTTTCAACATGACCTTATCAGCAGTGGATTGATTTGGAAGCTTGTGCAATTCATAAAGCAAATCATCACGAGAGTTTTCTAGATCCATTAGACTCTGATGAGCATGTAAGAGTTTGCCATCGTTAATCCATTGCTTTGTTTTTTCTACACTTTCAGGAACAGTAAAAATATGCTTTAAATTTTCTTTAGCTGTGACATATTGTGAGTGACGCATATTCTCATCTTGAACTGCTTGAAGCTTTGCATTCAGTTCCAGGACAGAACCAAATGACTGTCCAATCATGTTGAGCTCTTCCTTAATCGATTGAATACTTTCAAGAGAGCTTTGAAGCTGATCAAATCCAACACGCACTCCATCTAATTGACTTTGCATTCCAGTTTTCAGCATAGTTTCGATTGAGGCCTTCTTTCTACTGATTCTGCGTTTAAATTGTTCAACTTTTTCAAGTTGACCTGGACGCTGGAGCATGTTTATCACATGCTTCGTTCCAGTGGCTTTAGCTTCTTCTTCTAGTTTTTGTAAGTCCAACATTTTCGTTGTACTTTTAATATTTTAATTCTCTAAAAATTGTTGATTGAAATTTTTTTGACAACCGTTACGTATGTACAATTTTCACTGTAGGTTATGTTATGTTACATATGTCAATCGTGCCTTCTCCTTCCAAACGTTCGAAAAATCACTGAGTTATCGACGAAACTTTATTTACTTTACGTTCATATCTCATCAAACTGTAGTCCACTAATATTTCAAAATCTAACTAGGTATAAAGCAATTACTTTAATAAAATAAATGGATAATATTACGGGAGTATTCTAAATGATTTTACTATTTATGAAAACACGATTGGCAGTGATATGACTCTGTATACATACAAGATAGCTGCTTCTGGCACTGAAATGGTAAGACAAAATTAGAATATAAACCATTTCTATCCTACTGAGATAACATAAAATTTTTACAATAGATTTTATTAATCTTATATGATTTTTAAGAATATAATTATATCTTGAATGTTTTGAAGTATCAATTAAGCTTAGTACTATTAATTTTTTATTCATGTTTATGATATTTATTGAATTTATGTAGCGTAATGGTGTTGCTTTCGCCGTTATTATTCCAATGGAAACAAAATATGCCTGAATTTCGATAAAGTTCATCATTGTTCATCATGAAATAACCGCGGCTGCTTCGAAAACGGGGTAATGCCCGCTTCCTCCGAGTTCAGTAGTTTTTGCAGTATTGCCGTGGCAGTAGTATTCATGAAGCAGATGTCGCTTTGAGCCGAAAATTTCGCAACGAACATCCGGCCACGTTAAAATAGCTTGTTTGATATAAATTTTGCGAGCCGGGGTTCAGCGGGGTTATTTTCGCGGTGCGGAGCTGGGCAGAAAAAGTGTTGTGTCGTGCTCGGAGGCTTAAATGCTTATTTGATAGCCAGCAGCAGTAGAAAAAAATAAAGAATGGACTACTGGTCGACGTGGTTGCTTTGCATTTCGCTCCTCGGCACCGTTTTACTTACGAGTGGCGTCGAGTTAACCTTTGAATTACCAGACAACGCCAAGGAGTGCTTTTACCAAGAAATCAAAAAGAATGTCTCATCCACGCTTGAATTTCAGGTATATTTCTTGCAAAGGATTTACCTTTTGATCTCTGAATATAAGATTTCTACTGAATATAATTAATCTATTTATTATTACGTTTCTGGGAGGGGCATACAAAAAATTATTAGTATTAATTTCCAGTATTTAGATAAATTATAAAACTTGAATTTGCTATATAAATTATATCGATTGGCAGGTTGTAACAGGTGGACAATATGATGTTGATGTTACATTAGAGGCACCAAATAAAGAAATTATTTATCGACAAGTGAAGACACAGTTTGACTCACACACATTTGTACCAGCAGTGACTGGTGTATATAAAGCATGCTTCAGCAATGAGTTTTCCACATTTTCACATAAGCTCGTCTACATGGATTTCCAAGTTGGAGACGAGCCACCTCTTCCTGGCCTTGGTGAACACGTAACTGTTATGACTCAAGTAAGTTTGTCATTAGTTCTTCAGTCATATAATAAATCTAAGTAGTCAATTGGGTATCTGTTATGTCTATATCTACTTTTATTCCACCGACATAAATTCTAAGAAATTGTATTGTACCATTTATAGATGGAGTCGTCTGCACAAGAGATACACAAACATTTGAACAGTATCCTGGATTATCAGACGCATCATCGATTACGTGAAGCTCAGGGCCGAAAGCGTGCTGAAGATCTAAATGAGCGTGTATTGTGGTGGTCTGTTATGGAGACTGCTGCGATCCTTATTATTACTATAGGCCAAGTTTTCGTCCTTAAAAATTTCTTCACCGAAAGGACCTCCTTTCAATCCTCCTTTCAAAAGCACTAACATTGTCGTTAATCAACGAGACCTCGTAACATCGTGAGTCCGTTGCACAATGTTCCTGTCTGATTTTCTTGGTGATCGACGAGCAGATTTTTAAATCGTCTTCTAGATCGTTTATCGCGTTGATCGAGTGCTGGGACAGTCATTTTCTGTTTGTGCGATCGCTCGATCGTAAAACGCCGGTCGATCATTGATTCCCAAATAGCGCGAGAACAGTAAGAGCCGTAACGTTCCGTCGTAAGCGCCACTGGACATACGTTTTACGTCGTGTGTATTTGTACTTGGGTATTAATTTATGGAACGGTAGACATGTGTACTTTAATGAAGGTGCCGGTATGACCTATGAACTTTGATAGGAAGAGTAGGAGCAATAGAATTGCCTTACATCCTCCGCTTCTCAGATTTTGGCGTGAGTGTTAAACCTGCGTCAAAGTCAGCAGTTCATTATCGATGACAGCATCATATGATTTATATTTCTTCATACTGTACGTGTGTAATACAATCGATTAAAATATTTGCGTGAATACTCGAACCTTTGGTATACGTCGATCAGTTATTTTTATCTGGCGCAACACCTTACATCGCTTATTGCGCATTCCAACGTAGTATAAATTCAAGACCAGCTTTAAATGTTCTCTTATTCACTCGAATTAAATTAACAAAAAAAAAAACAAGCAGGCGATGAGCAACTATTCACAATTAATGGATGGATTTAAACAATTTTTAGATTTCCTTAGTATTATTATTCACTAAATTATTCAGTGATGATTTTAACTTGATCAATCGTTTGTTTCGTAATGGCATTATAGAACAGAAAGAATGTCCTGACGTAATGACAAAGTATGCTGAGGTAACTACGTTGTGTTTTGCGGTTCGTCTGTTTACAGTTTGCTATATTTTTTGTTCTGCATATGCAGCGCAGGTGAATAAATGTTTTATTGCGTGTGTAAACATCGAGAAACTAGCATTCTTGAAAAACTTGCATCATCAGTCGAGAAGTCACGTATCGACAAACGGCAAGGAAGGAAATTTAAATTTTACTCTGTCATAACGGAAGTACGTGTCATAGAGAGAGAGAGAGAGAGAGAGAGAGAGAGACAGGCGGTGTTTCAGCGTATATTCTACCGGACCGTTACTCATAGTGACAATAAATAGAATCTGTACAGCAGCTGTTTTAACCTAAGATTTGAAGTTTCATTTAATTTTTTATCTAGAAATTTACATAAAAATTCAGTATAATGGAGGTAATTATGATGTTGAAAGTATATTTTATGTTTAATAAATGTTATGTTACTGATAAGTTCATATATATTGTCAAAAATATGTAATTGAAATTTTGTACAATACCATACTCTTTTTATCCTACCCATGACAGATGGATGTCGAATGAATAATATTAATATTATATTTAACATTACGTGAGTAAGCGTAAATTCATTAGAAAACTTTACTTGTTGTTAGGAACAAAATATTCCGATTGAAATCAATGCTGGTAAACTACTGGAATGGTTAATTAACAGAAGACATTGTAATCGAGACTGGCAATCAAATGTTTTAATTATAAGGGAAAAGATTAATAATGCTATTCAGGATATGCCGATTCATGAAGGCATTGCTAAGTTGTTGTCTGGTACATGTATGTAATTTTAATTTTAGTAGGACCAAGTAACATTCATTTTGAAAAGATACCTATTTTATGTTATATTGGTTTTCAGATATAAATTATTTTCACTGTAAAAGGATAGTTGAAATATTGAAAGAAACTGAAGCAGATTCTAAGAATTTATTTGGTCGTTATGGATCCCAACGAATGAAAGATTGGCAAGAAATTCTGCGTTTGTATGAAAAGGACAATCTTTATCTTGCGGAAGCTGCACAAATGCTTAATAGAAATATAACCTATGAAGTACCCAGTTTTAAAAAACAAATCCAAAAGTTTGAGCAAATTCAAAATGTAAGTAGCATAATTTAAAAAGGTATAAAATTGATATTAATAAAATTTGCCCACAAAATGAGAATCTTGTTTATCAGTAATACTATTTTTAGGAGTTGGATAAAAAACAAGCTGAGTATAAGAAATCAGAAAACACTGCACAATCAGAATTTACAGCTCTTTGCAAACAGTTAGGAATTCCTGGGAAAAAAATTAAAAGAGAATTGGTAGAACGTATCATAGAATTACCAGAAATATATGATAAATTTGCTAAAAAAGCAAAATCCATAGAAAACGTCATAGAATTTTATAGTACCTTTGTTCAGTATACATTAGGAAGACAGCATGATGGTGGCTGTGTACCTATGGTCAAATACATCTGTGGTAACTCTATTCTTAGTTCATTTTTCTATTCGGTATATTTATTTTATATCATTTATTTTATTTCTCTTATTATTATTTATTTCAGAAAAGGGTAATGTTACCACTTATGAATGGACATATGGTGAACCACCATTGTCCATTATGGAACCACCTTTGAATATAAACTTTGACGATGAAGACGACCATACGAATAGTCAAGACACTATTAATGAGGTATGGTATTTATCACAATAATAATAATTTAGCTTAATTTATTAAACAATATTTTTCCATGTTTGGCACAATTGTAGATAGATTTTGGTGAAAGCGCTGCTGCTGGTATTAATTTGGGTGCAATAGATGCTGATGGTGCTATCAATTTTGGAGATGATATTAATTTAGAGAATGCCGGAGATATAGACTGGGGTAACATTGGTGTCGATGAAGTTGTTGAAGGCGAGATAGACTTCAACGTTTCTTTGGAAGAATCAGGTATTGTCGTTGAGGATGCTGGAAATGATGGAGGCACTGCAACGGGAAACGACGCTTTAACTTTATTGGATAATCCAGCAACAAGAAATGATTTTATTGACCAACTATTTGAAGTATGTCATAAATCTATTTTATCAAATACTCTATGCAAATTGAATTTATCATATTAACAATAAAAAAATAATTTTATTTATAACAGCTTGAAGCCTTTTTGAAATTACGACTTTACGAATTTCAAGGCGACAGTAGTAAGAGTCTTTTGGCCATGAGTCAGTTCCAAGAAGCATCACCTCTGCTTCAACTTGCCACACTAGACAGTACTCAGAGTATGTTGGATAATGTCCAGGTTCTTCTAACGGAAATTTTGGACAGTAGAGTTCAGCATCTTCACAATGTCAAACATTCACCAAGGTAATTTGAATAAATTTATTATGTAATAATTCTTAAGCGTTCTAGCAATGCGTATTGATAATTATGAATAATTTATCGTGACAGGTATGTGGACGTATTGACTGGTGTATTAAAGCAAAAATTGTCATTGGTGGAAAAAATGGTTCTATCGCAAAAGTTGGTTGAGCAAAGAATAAAAGAAGCTAGAGATCAAGCTATTGCGTTACAACCAATGTTAAAGCTTGTAATACAGAGGACAAAAGAATTACAGATCGAGGTGGGTGTGACCTTATATGAAATAGTATTAATTTTGTTGGCCATCGAACGGCTAATTTTGAGCATTGATAACTATTTATTTTTCAGATTGAACAAGATATATCTAAGAAATACAAAAACAGAGTGGTACGATTAACGGGTGGTGTGCATACCTTATAAGTAATGAAATTAAGTAACTGCGGGCTGTGGGATACGTTTGAAATAATAAAAATGTTATTTTTTTCATGGGTTGTATAATTTTTTTTACTTTTCGTTGTTACTTAACTTAGGGTACGTTCTGAATTCATTGTCAGTACTACAAAGTACCGTTGGGTTCTTGTGTACCAGCATGCAATTGAGAGTAATAAATTTCGAAACGTACCCTTAATCATGTACGTTTATTCATTACTCGTTACAACATATTAATTTTACACTATCCTATATCTAATATATTTTTGAGCATATGGAAATTATTGATATTAAGAAAAGGTCTCAAACTTGAAATATTTATGTCTGTTGCGATTGATACCCATAATATTCTGGTACATGGTAAATTTATACATTTCTAATGTAGATAAATATGTATGTATAATTTATTTACTATATATTATTTAAGATCTTTAAATCATGATGAGTGGATCTTTTATATGTTATTCTCTAATTGCTAAATGTAATATACATCTCACAGAATAAGCTTGCCATTCATATAACGATTAACGATTATAACGACCGAGGTAGTGAGCCCGCATAAGGAGAATAATAAAATTATAGTTTGCATCGATTGTGTTTAAAGCTATGTAATTATTTGTATACACTATTTCATATGAAGTGAACGTATTTAAACATCATGATTATAGATTTCTACAATTTTTTGTATGTACATCAAAACCACCTGTTCCATAAAACATTAATTTTCCATGGTTTAAAGTGTATTATGTAATGACAATCCATTTCAAAAATATAATTTTGTAATTAAATATATTTTGTATTAAACTACAAAAATGAGTAAACATCAATATCTTGAAGCCAGCATTAATTAATTTAAAATGGAACAATCAATATGCCAGGTAGTATTTTTCGCAGCAAGTGTATTATTACCGATTTCTGATTAATATATTATGTTCGTCAACGGTATAAAAGAGAAGTACGATTTCAGCAATCACTTTCTCTAAATTACCAAAACATTTAATTCCCTCAAAATTAGAACATAATATATTTGGCACGAAATTACAATTTGATTCGAATGCCTCCGGTCGATACCAAAGCTACCTGCTTTCTTAACAGTGAAATCTAACTTGTTACGCAAAAGCTAAAAGATCATGAAAAGGTTTTGCACCAGCCTCCATGGTGACGACATGCACATAGCTTTTGTTTTAGGACACGGATATCGGCTTAAGCATTCGGCCAATGATCTGTCGCATTCGCACAAACGTTGGGCACACGATCCTGATGATCCCCATTCACCATGCTCAATAGCTGCAATCGAAAAATAATTTACTGTGAATTTTGAATCCGGATTCACAAATCAAACAGATAAGTAACTCATGTACATAATACTGATATTAAATAATAATATAGATAAAACCGACCGCAGATAGGTTTGTAGCCTCGATGGCACTTCCAGTAATAAGGGACAAAGTATTCTAAAAACATTGGGCACTCCGTAGCATCGTAACACCAGTCGTGCATCTTGCAGCATCTGAAATCAGACCTCTTCCACTTTTGAAAGGAATTAAACTTATCGAAACAAACGTGTAATTCAGAATTGTTATTATAGCATAATTACAAAGTTTTCTGCACCTACTAGTAAGGCATAGCATCCTTGGATATAACTAGTTAATTCAGTAGCGCTAATGATATAGAAATTTTCCATTCAGAAAATGTACCTTCTGCAATGCCAGAAGGTCGATCGGATGGTCTTGATGCTCATAGAAAACTGTGCCGGTATACAGGTGATTCTTAGATGGACTTACCGGTCGATTCCGTCTATCGTGTATCCGGATCCCAGAAAGCCACAGTAACATCCGTAACCCTTGTAATCAAGAGGATCGCAGCCAGTGGCGCAGACGACCATGTTATACAAATGTATGACTCCTCTTTTGAATCTTGCCCCGCGTAAATGTCGCCCGGCGTCTAACCAGCTGAAAGTGTCTCGTTAAAATTAGTTTTAACAAGCAGTCCGCTTAGCCTTTCAAATTTCTGCATGAACTTTTTCTAAGTTTTTTTTTTCTACTGCTTCGATACCTTTCGCAGAATTCTTTGATGAGATAAGTAATAATGCCCTGAGTGAATTCGTTAACGACGCCACGTAGAGGCGTATCGATCGTCAGCATAAAACAATATTCCGCATCAAGTTACTTACTATCGCATACGCATACATATATAAAATAATACTTTATGTCATTAAAAAGTCTTCGCACCTCGAAACAATATCTTTACATCACGTCTCTGACTTTACTTATTGCTTTGGAAATTAAATGCAAATTTTTTCACGTCTCGCTGACATATGAATTCGACTATACCAAATGATCTATATGCAAACTCGAGATAACACGATAAGGATAATTTTGCTTAAGGAGCATAAATAAATTTTGATTATAACAGGAACAACAATGACACTGTTTGGGATCTTACAATTAGATTCATTTACAAAAGTCATTTTGTCCTTACGAGATTTGCTTGGTCCAGCTGTTATTGGACATAGCGGAGTGGTTAGAAAATGAAGATCTCGCTTGACGAGGATTCTTGTAATGACAGTCGCTGCTGGAAGATACACTTTCCCATGGATCCCCACTGTATCCTAAATACAATTCATCCCCGGAAAGGGCATTTCTGTTCTTCTGATCCTCAACTCGATTCGTTGCCAGCTCGGAGTCTCGTTCCCGTCGATGAGCACTAGGAACACCGAGTATCTGATCCCCTGCAATGTTTGTTAAGCATTTTTAACAGGCCTGACAATACACATCATTATTATAAGAACTTAGAGTATCGTCTAGACTGTATCTTAATCTTCCTTATAGTCTACTTCCATAGACCACTTTAAATATTATGTGAAAAAGCTGATTCTTGTTTTCTTTTTTTAAATTAGATCAACTAAAACGTTTATCGAACGATATTTAATCATATCAAAAATATGTTTCCCAATTATTTATTACTTGATTGATCAGTCAGTTAAATTAAGTTATAATGCATATAGTCTAATACGAATTAAATAAAGCAGCAGAATGCGACACCTCGTTGAAGAGCTTCGTGTAAAAAAACTAAACAATCCACAGCTAACTTCAAGAAAGAGTCGTATTCTACAGTTTAGCCATTAATTATCCCGCGTAAACGAGCTCTATGGTTCCAGACTCTACACGTTTAACGAAAGATTACTTTTACGTTTGTTACAACCTATGCATATGCATGGTTTTGCACTGAGTATATTTTATTGTTCCATCTAAGCATATATTTGTCAGTTTATGTAAAACCGTGTGTGATTTGCTAAGGAGTGCGTTGCTTACGAACTGTCGGAAAAACACATTGAACTCGTGAACCGATTACATGCGTTATACATACCAGTGCACGGAGAAATTCTTAAACAGAGAGTGAGGTTAGGAAGGTCGTTAATATCATAGGTCGCTGTATACATGTACATAGCGTACAATATAATTGGCATTAAGCACGCAGAAGACGTTCGACATTGTGTCTTTGTCGCGCAGTGCGATTCATTTTTCCAGTGATCTAGGCTAGTCAACTTCTTTGTTCATAAAACTGGGCTAGCTCGACCTTCGAGGCTTTTCAAATGCACCATAAACTACCGAACCACTGGCGCGAGGAGCGGACAAAGTACATCGCGTGCAAACTTGAACGATCTTCCGCTAGGTTGACCCGACTCATCAGTTTATACCGGAAGAACGGAAGTTCAACTAAGTCAGTAGGTATTCACTATTGTGCAGGTATTTTTATCCAATTTCATTTACGCCGTTTAGGATTCTTTACCTGTCTTTGTAATATATTTGACTATTTTAGTTAAATTCTATTTTTGCCGTGTGACCGTGCTTACGTGCAACGATACAAATTGATGTCCATGAGGCCAAGCCTTGAGACTTAAAAATTTTTTATATGTTTCGTCCTAGTAAAATTCTTATCAAGGAGGATATCGACTATTGCGGACTTGTTTTACAACCAATTGATTCGAAAAGGCAAGAAAAAATCCTTTCATCGTACGAAAGTCCGGTAGACCGAAATCTTCTTGATATCGATCGTATTTCTTCATCTCGTATTAACGTTACTTTATCTTTTGCTTTTCTGTTTCTTCTTTTATCTTCAACTAACCAAACGACACTTGCCTTTGATCGAGCATTCGTTCCCGTAACAAGAATATGGATAGAATTTTTTTTGTTTCCCTTGCTCCGTCTGTTATTCTTCGTATTATTATTCGAGGGGGACTAATTAAATGCGATTTTTGTTTAACGAAGTTACCGGAGAGATACCAGTAAAAAATAATCTTATTTATCTTGTTCTACCTAGAAATTCGAAGTTTTCGTCATGGGTTGGTTTATTGTTTACAGGCCTGGAGATTTTTCTCATCCCTTTATACTTTGAGTCCAACTTTAGAATGTTTAAGTTAAAATTTCATTTTCTTTTTATGTAGACAGTGATACCACAGTTCTAGTATAGCAATTATAATATTTTTGCAACCAATTTCCAATATATCGAATATTTAAGTGCGCGCTTTATTTCTGTTGAATATGAAAATTACAATTTCTAATTTTAATTATCCAAATTGATATTCGCTTTGTTTATTTATTTTCAATCTTACTCCGCTTTACTTAATAAATTTTGATATCCAAAATTAAATAGATCTATAATTATAATATTCTCATAAAAATATAGTGTCATATACAATTTACAAATTCAGGATTGACGGCAATGCAAAGTAATTAGTCGTATTAATTATTTTGATCAATTTTTATTCTTATCATAGAACTTTAATTGTGGGCATTAATCTATAGATTTTTCATATACGTTAATCATCCGCCGCAAGCCTGTTATCGATAAGGATAAACGTTGTCAATATTAGCAACATCTACTAAAACAACTCTTGTGCACCAACCAGATGTTCGAAACCTGTTCTAGACATATCTCACACTAGTACCATACTAGTCCTGCATCTAAAAATTTAACCTGGAGGGTGCGAAAGATTCTTGAAGAGATTCGCGCAGGAGTTTATAAAATCTGGATCTTTGAAGTAATTGGGTCCTCATTTGCTTGACAAGGGTCAGCGCTGGAAACTGTCGAGTGGATTATGCGTAACAGCGAGCTCTATCTGTATAGTTAGAGCGCGTCGTGACCTCTATTGCCTTATGTGAGAATCTTTGTAAAAAAGTGAAAAATTGCTGAAGGTGTTTTTTGCTCCACGTGACGTTGCATCGAGCATGAAACGAAGCTAGGACTTTTTAAAGGAATCCTTACAGGCAGCAACTTTCGTATGATATTAAAAAATTCGGTCAGCAGCTGTGAATTTTGCGGTCGGGAATGACTAGTTCTAATTAATTGCGTGCTGACGAAGTCATGCGTCTTTGCGAATCGTCGAGAGGATAAGACACTGAGAGAAGAAAGAAAGCTGTATAAGAATCATGAACCTATTAATTAGCTCTTTGCGCAAGAAAGGACAACTCAGAGAGTTTTGTGTGATTTAACTGGAACAACTTAAACTGTCCATTCGCTATTATCCAGACGAGCAATATTGTTGAGATATATTATCTTCGAATTGGAAAACCTAATCCAAACTCTATAAAAGTTCTTCTCTGCGATTAAGTTGAAATTATGGATTTTGTTAATACCCTTTGACACTATTTAAAAAACAAAATCATTTGACCAGAAATACTTTAAAATACTTATCCTCGTATTGTGACAGGTGATATTATACATATTTACACATATACCCGTTATATATAATATTATAACTACATCGTTTTAACGAATAGCTGGATTTGACAGATAATCTATGCTTATCATAATTAATTGAAAGATACTTGTCAGGGCGATAATAACGATAGAGAAAACTGCAAGGACCCGATGAGCGTCAATCAATAGAAAATCGATCTTTCGAATGGCAGTTCTGTTGACTAATTGATTTTTTGTATTTAAAAAAAATACACTACTCATTTACCTGCACAAGCTGATTACGTCCAAGGTCTCACTAAAGCTTCATCTTCCTTTTTAGATCAATTTAGTCTGGACCTTAAATCTAATTGATAAAGATAGCTGATTCAGATGGAAACGTGAAAATCCTTTAGTCTGATTTTGGACCCTTTTTTCTACAGGAAAATACGTCAGTATCAATGTCTGGAGGTATTGCTGTCGGCTAATTGGCCAGTCAAGGTGTATCTCCCATGAGATAGATGGAAAACGAAGTAAGGGAGAAAAGAAGGAAGGAAGAAAGTTACAAAGAGATCTCCTTCTGACCTGAACAATTCGTTAGCAGGTTCAGTACATGAATAAGATACTGCTGTGTACGTACATATGTGTGTATATGTGCTGTGTGGGTCACCTATCTAAAGGCCATGTGCCTGGAACGTAGCGGAAGCCTCGCTAGTTAACTTCTCCACTCCTGTGCGAACTTCATTAATTAAACGCCTCGTTACCGTATTCGGATTTGGTCCTTTCACAACTACCAAAACCTATCCTGGCGAATGGATGCTTGGACCATTATCAAAAAGCAGAGCCACAGATACGCCAAAGAACGAAGTTATGAGGATGTTTCTGTGATAAACTAGTATTACAAATGTACTATAGATTGTTTTGGCGTATACGTACCGGCACATGACGATGTTAGAAGCATTGTAAGAAATGCCAAAGCGTATGTTGCACGTGGATTCTGTGACTGTTGAAGCAATTGACAGTTGTTACAGCTGCTGGATACACGGGTCCAAAATGAATGATACATTTGGGTTTCCGTTATGAGGTAGGATATCGTGATTTTTTTTTACTTCTGTCACCGGGTAATTTCCGATAATGATTTCTTAGTTACTGTTGGGTTCACCACTAAACGACCAAAGTTTCTTTGAATTTTCCCGCCGTTCATCGCAATGCCAGTTAAAAGTGGCCCACCATTGATTTCGTTCACTATTCACTTTCCTATTTTTCGAATTATTTTTGTTTGTTTACTTAGTTTACGCGGAGAAAAACGTCTCCTGGACCATTTGCTCTTTGTGGAGTTTCTTCTCATCAAGGACTGCCTTTCTGATGGTTGGCCAAGAGTAAGTGGCGAAGAGTAAGAAGCACCAGCATGGTACCTGTCTTAGAAAACGACGTACTCTTTCCCCTTCTACTGTTCCTATAGATCTTTTAACGTTCTCCTACCTAAACGACAATGAAGAGTCTTCGCATAATTTTCGAGATCACCGGAAACCAATTTCGTACAATAGTGGTAAGGAAGTTTGAAACTGTCTGTTACTTTTTTTTTTTGATAATGAAAGTAACGTTTAACCATAAAATATTTGATGTATCTAATCTCCGTCTGAATTTGGAAAAAAAAAGAATAAGCTCTTAGTTCAGTTTGATCAATTTATTTGTGCGATACCGATCACGGAATATATAGTAATATTTTTTATTGTAGTTTTCCAAAAAATTTGAAATTAACCAAAAAGACAATTAAATTCATATCACACCCTTTTTCCACAGTAAACTCATTTTTTTCTTCTTGTAAGCCAGGAGGCTTGTTATACTTCTTTCTTGAATATAAATTTGCGTCACACTACTGCACAACGGTAACGATTACACTA
Source organism: Trachelus iudaicus (assembly GCA_030142595.1). NCBI lineage: Eukaryota > Metazoa > Arthropoda > Insecta > Hymenoptera > Cephidae > Trachelus > Trachelus iudaicus. Next base: position 350,451 of record JARQTH010000052.1, read on the forward strand.
TATTGATCAAGTAACCAAACGGAAGATAACACGCTGCACTCAAGATACTATCCGTAACACGCTCGCGTAAAAGTAACACTGCAACTAGCGGTACTTTACTTATGGTAGTGGTCATCGCGTCTCGGTGTAAGCATCGAGTGGTTAAAAAAAAAAAACACCGTTGCAGTGAGAACTCGAGTAATTAGTCTAATAGTAAGTACGACCATAAAGACTTAACAAAGGTTCCCAAAGCTATGACGGCATAACGAGATGTCACAGTTCACTCTGTTAAAGATCGTGCAAGTTACGTGACGTTAAACTCCTTAAATTCATTTACCTTCTTTTTCATATTAGACCCAATTTTTTACGGCATTTTTCACTCGAGATCGATTAATCATTTTCGAATTACCTATACGACGGTATATCGAAGAAAGTAGAACTCTTATTGGCAATTATATATATTTTTTCTTTATATAAAGCCGAATCCAGGAATTTTCTTTAATAGGTCAATTTTCTCCTAGAAATCTGTTGGAGGTGTGGTTTGGTAAAGGAGAATCCTGGTAAAACGGTAATATCGCTCTATGCGCTAGTTCGCCAAGGAAACCCACGCTCTCTGAAAAGCGATGGCAGCGCCACGCGTTGCACAAGAAACGCAGTACCATTAGTCGGACAGTTGCGAAAATGCAGCGCTCTTTGGAGTTGGGAAACTTGGGTATAACTTCGTCGGAGACAATGGCCGCATCTTGTTCATCGCGTAAATGCTTTCCGGTAATCTTTCCGGTACGTTAATGAACCATACGTGTAATATATGAAGAAAAATTTTGTTTGGTTTTGTAATTGTATTGTTTTTCTTTATCGTATCGTATCAAATGCTAAAAGAAGCCAGAAAATCAATATAAATCATATGGTACATGGTGTCGTTCGTATACACCGTATAGGTTAGGTTGAAATTATCAGGATGACGTATAATATATGTTATCGGATCTTCATCTGTGCCTGCATCGGAGTATTGGTATCGTGAGGATATATTTAAATCAGGCAAGGCCAGGCTAACCTGTACCAGCAATCAGGTACATCCTAGATTCGTACTTTATTACCAGATTAATTTATTGATTCAAATTAAATGATTTACCAGCACACAGGCTTTATTAGAATTCAATTTATTTCAATTATAGTCCTATCCTTTGTTACTCTATGAATAACCGTACTGTATAGATACTTTTGGTAAAGTTTGAAAGCATCATGTGACACATACATGGCAGTGAATTTCGGGAATATTGTGTGAAAGATTATGCGTCTGACGTAATATTGTCTACTGTGATTGAATAATATAACAAGTGTTTATCGTGTACTTGCTAGCTGTTTCTGGCTCGACACTCTGATGACATTGATTAAACACGTTATGAAGTTTTGATTGATCGCAAGGGTGGTAGGGGAATGCGTTATGACGTGGGAGCGAATTTTAATTTAAATTGTATGTACAAAAAGTTGCATGATGTGGGAATATTATTGCAATATGATTGTTATATATTACGAGTAAAGTTGTATCGTGCATCAAGTGTGATTTACGTTATACGTGGAGAATTGTAAAAATTGTTTTTTGTTATGCAATTCATAATGAATTATAAAAAATACACATGAACCTTAAAATAAAAAACACAATCTAAAATATTCAAATGTGTTTTGTAACGGGGAATGCAATAAGTTTTAAAAAGATGTCTCGTTGAAATGTTATCAGTTAGAAAAGTCTTATGAATATTTATTTATACTTTTTATCGATAATGTAATTCTACTATAGGTACTCTAGATTTCAAAAGGGCTAACAATAACGTTGTCCTTTTAAATATAAATTTCATAACACTCTCTTCGTTTTCATCAATATTTCATAAATTTTTGTTACGTAGCATCAGTGGATTTCTCGACTTTGATTATACTTTTGAGATTATTAACAAAGAGATCGGCAGGTGAGAAATCTTTGTTATCAGGATTCGACCGTTATATCTACGTAGTAACGAATTTATTGGGGAAAACTCGAAATGCCTATTACTTTCATGGCCGCGTGATGAGTAAATGAACTGCTTGGAAATTCTAAGGGTAAATATATGGTAAATGCCATATATTTTTGCTTAGATTAAAGACTTTATCCTTTGCTTGATAAGTACAGGAATAAGAAAATACGTCGCGGTGGCGCGATTTATTAATGTCCCATTAGGTAATAACTGTGCAGATGTAAATCGGGACACAGTGTGGTTTTTTTATACTTTTACTGGTAGAGAAATCTTTTCTGCTTGTCTCGGTCAAGGTTGCGCCGGAAGGAAGTCCTGTACAATAAAGTCACGTGTCGCGAGTTTCTCGTAGCTGTTTTATTTCCTGGCGTGAAGTAACAACAGCGTTTTACTTTATAATTCTGTGGCGAAACGATATCAATCAGCTTCGAAAGATTTTCAAAGGAATTGTTAATGGGATAAACTTTGTTCCGATTGACATATTGATGGTTTTTTATTCAATAGTCAGGAAGCGAATTATCGGATATATTCAATGCATAAAAAAAAAAGCTTAAAAAATTCGATATACTTTTTACACAGCTTAGTTATATGTAAGTATAGTTTTTCATATATTATAATTTTCAAAGTAATTGTGCGTCTTTCATAATTTTTTATGGATAGCGAAAAATCTTGATTACAGTACATCACGGGTTATTCATTTTTGACATTAAATACATTATTAACGATTGACCCACAGAGACAATAGATTTTATTATTGAGTTATCCGAGATGAGATGATTCTCTAACATGATCACTTAACGCTTATCTATCTAGTAGGTTGAGAGATAAGGATTTTTCGGGAAATTTCTCGTAATGCTAGTAGGTATTTAATTTTAGTTTCGGTGAAAAGTACAGATTTTGTAGGTAATAAAATAAGATTTTCCTAAAAAATATTGAGGAACGGCGGATGTACGGTCATCGTTTCCAGGTACGTCCCAAGAAATGCTTTGCGATACCAGGTGTATCCTTAACACTAATTAAAAAAAATATTAGTAAAGTTAAGTTATTATTAAATAAAATGACGGTCGTTTGAGGTTAAGATAGCGACTTTAAAAAAAATTATTGAAGTAAGTAAGCCCAATTGACTCTTAACTGCATATGTGATATCTCAGGGACCACACGAATCTTACGTTTAGCCCTCTTGTTGAGATTGTTTCAACATAAATTTTTAATACACTAAAAAATCTAGTGAGTAAATTATTATTTGATACCAAGTGAATAAAATCGACTAATTGTAAGCTAAGAGAATAACGACGTAAAATTTGACTCTTTATTTATTCCATTCGTCGCAATGGTCTTGCAATGAAGTTCCACAAATCGACGTTTCGCAGACCTCATCTTGTAAAATATATTCCTAAAGACGGACTTGTATGGTTAAGGGAAAATTGATTCGGAGATCTTCGCTCCGAAACAAAATGATGTTCCCTACGAACCAAAACGGTTCCACTTTCTGCGTACGATAACAAGTTTTATTTAAAAATCTGAGAACCTCTTCTTTGTTTCGGTTGTACGAGACCGGTTACATTAACTTTCACCACATTTCATTCATCATCATTAGAATTACATCGCAATCTATTCTACCGTCACATTTCATGGCATCTAACGTAGAAACAGATCCTGTCTTTACAAAATTCACTGGTATATTTACACAATGATTCAAAACAAAAATTACGAGCAACAATGATTGTTTACGATAATCGTACCTGCAAATAAGATCCATCAAATCGACAAATTCTTTCTGCCTTCCATTTGCAACTTTCATTATTTCAATACCAGTCTGATTTCTTGTCTGTTAAAAATTGTAGCTCGATCTAAAAAAAGAATATACGACTTATAGAAAATATCGTGGCTTCCAATTCAAAATTTGTTTTAACCTTCCATCCAATTCTTCAAAAATCTAAAGTTTCAAGGTTTCCTTAAAGATGCAGTAATCTCCAGCAAGGCGTAGAGCCACGTATAATTGGCTTTTCGAGAACTAATAATGTCCAAGGCAATACTGGCCAAAAGTTCTGCATGACAAGTCCAGTGCGACTGAAGTTATCCTTTCGGAATCTTAAAGATAATTTTAGGTTTTGCGTCTTGCCCGTAATGTTAAATATCGCACGTATTTAATTTACTTGTTGGATCTTTACGCGTTGCATCTGCCTCTCCTCGCGCTTTGTATCACAAAAAATTAAATTAACCAGTGTTTTGCATTTCTCATATAGTCATACGAGTGCGTAAAGACGAGATAAAGCCAGCAGACGATCCAATATACCGTGGGAGAACATCACGTGAGTTAAAACTCGCACGGCATGTATTATCCGGAACTGATCGCAAACATTTGCTCGCTTCGGTGTAGCCAAGAATATTATTAATGTAGTATCGATATATGTAATATATTGTGGATACGTATGCACATATATGCGGATCATCGAGTTGATATTCTTATCTTCGGAAGAGCAATAAGTTACAAATTATTAGATTACAATAATCGCAAGTTATCTTTTAGACAAATAAAAATACGTTTAAAATATTATCGAGCGATTATAGTTTATATGTTAATATTCTAGTTACGACAGGTTGAACGTTACAACTGGCTTTTCTTGAAGATCGTTTACTTTTAAACTTGCCTACGTATTCAACCAATTATCATATCCGTTGGGAAATTTCTTGAAAAAGCGTTCGTTCTCTAGCATTAGGTGGATCCATTTCGTGCCGTTGGATTGTATATGTATACGACAACGGTAATGCAGTCGGCGTAGACTTTACTGATCTGAATTTGATTAGCGCGAAGAAATTTGTAAGAATTATGAAAAATTGAAAGAAATTTTTTTTAATTGGTTTCATTATTATTTAACCTATAACTTAGCATTTAAAAAACATTGTACAAATTTATATACGGCAGTCAGGTACAGAATGAAATAATGATTGCATACAGTCGATTACGATTAAACACGATGCGTATGTTATATTTGTAATACTAAAAATGGTTCTAAAATTCGTATAGTATGTTACTTTCGAAGTAATTTAAAGATTATTAATGAAATTACGTTAGATCGGTTATGCAGCGTATTATAAATTCATGAAAAATTCACTTTGACGCGAACGAGTTATGTTATATGAGATATGACTTTTGGAATTGTGGGAATTCATAGATCGAAATTCATAACTAAAATCTTATCGCGGTGGTGTCCATCGCTATGCAGAATCCTTACTGTTCGAATGATATTTACGAAAATAATTGGAAATTTAACAGCAGACATAAGACGATTTAAATAGTATAGCTTTGTGTAAGTATAAATTGAGCAACCCGCTTCTCAAGTTACGTACCCTGTACAGTCGTCATGGGTCTTAAGGCTATGATGAAGGCAGTTCTGCGCGAGACATTCATTACGATTTACTAAACGATTTGTGTCTATAAAGAGTATTTACGCAATCGATTGTAGTAATAATAATCAGTGCTTAATTATTATTAATTTAACCCTCAGACCGCCAGGATGACGCTACTTGGCGTCACCCGATGACCCGTACACAACGACCGATACATGGACAACTTTTATATAGGAATGAGCCAGTCACTATCAGTCAAAGAGCGAAAGTATATTTTTGTTATATTTCGTTATCGACGATCTTGTTTAACGTGATAACATTACTTTTGGCTACGATGGCAAACACAGTCCACGTCACGTAATTTATTCCACAATCATTTATTTCGTGAAAATTAATAAAGATAGTCCGTCAACTTAGCTACGTTATCGTTCGAGCACGTTATAGACGTTATTCGCATATATCATACAAATTATGCATATCCTTATACTTATCATAATACACAATGTGGACTATGAATTATCAGTAATTAATAATTTAATCAATGATCAATTCAATCGAATCAAAATTCTTTTATACGCATAATTAAAAGAGAATATGTGTGCCTGAAAGGGATGATAACTTTATAAGGATACGATTGACTTGTTTAGGTTTGCGATTATTCGTACGGTAAGTTGAATAAATGCTAATTAATTTCGAAGATTGTCTCAAATTTTAATAATCGAAATAGTCAAAGAATATTTTTATAGAGTTCAAATTTTTCTTTTCTCATTTTCATTTTGTCATTTTATATTTATACACAATCGGATATACAATCGCTAACAATGCGATTGCCGCTAAAGGAAATATTTATGAAAATTCTTGAACGGAAGGAAACAATGTAATGCGCGTAAGATTCAGTTGATTGAGGTTTCATCGGGTCTCCCGTAACTGCTGTGTTTCGTCGTGGGACTTTTCCTTTGTCATAGAGTAAAATTACTAATAACGATTCATTCGTGTGGCATAAAAGGATTGCACGATTAACACTGGGTGGCTTTATGAAATTGTAAATAAGCTACCGACCCCATATGGTTGATGAAATTTTGCGGATCAGTCAAGTATTATGTAACCTCCAGTTTATTCTCTCAGCGAAACGAACCCATGCGAGTTGTTTTTTTTACCAACGATTTAATTCTCTTTCAGACAATTTGCTCTGCGACTTTATTCAATACGATTACAGTTTATCGATACTTTATTTTACCTTGTGCTTTGAACTTCATTTTTACATTCATACGAAAACGATTTATTGTGTCAGGAAAGAGATCAGATTATTATGATATCGATGCGCGATATATCACCATCTAGATCAGGGTAGGGTAGACCGTCGATAAAAGTATTAAAGTTTCTTTGACGGTATTATGAAAATAATCTTGCAAAAGCTACGGTTCGAGAATCACGAGGAAACGTGGCATAGGTTTTCAATTTTTTTTTTTTCTTAGACTTCTACGAGAGCATAGATCCGGATTAAAATAAAATTCAATTCTTAATACGATTTTATTCTTTATTATTTTTTCAGGCTATTTCACTTCTTATAACGTAATTTACTCTCAGTGAACAGACATGAGATTTTACTGTTTATATCGTTGTCGACCATTCCTAGGATACCTTTCATTGAAATTGTCTACAGTAACGCGACGTTATCTTAGCCAAGTGGTTCTGTTCACTGTGCTAAACTTTCTTGGGAATACACGCGATGCTACCAAGTAGCTACGTATTGATGAATACAACCAACTACTCGCGTTATCGTAGTTACGAGAAAGTCTGAATTGGCCTCAATGATATTTCTTAAGCTGAATTGCATTCTCGAAGATTTACACAGACGAACGGGAGGTCGAAGATTTTCTGCTTGTTAATAATATGAATTTCAGATGTAAATGTGACACCAATCATATGATTCATAGAGGAAGAGATTTGTCAATGGGACATAGTCGTGCTACATCATTGGGTGATTGTATTAGGTAATTGTCCAAATTTGTAGCAGTCCTTCAAATTTATGTCCGAACGTCACACGGAACATTAACATTGAAGACTCCGTAGTTTGAAGAGGCAGCGACTTAAGGAATGAGGAAATTTAAAAGTATCGGACAGTCACGTAATCGTCCAAAATCGAGAGCAGACTAAATGATTTTCTAATGAAAATCTAATTTCTCAATTTTCACAATAATTAAATACAACCGTGTATTGTTTGCAAGGGATTTTTAGTAACATTCTTAAAAAACAATAATAAATTCCCCATGGCCGTAGCAGTCACTTGCTACGAAACAGGGAGATGTGCCCGAGCGACCGGTAATGTGTTCAGCATTCGGAGAGATAATAAAATCTATAAATTCGTCTGATCGAATCATCCCTTGTATAAGAGGGGTAATGTTGATACGTTAAAAAGCGGAAGGACCAGCAAGCTTGTTTTCTAATTTATTTGCGAGTGTCCTGATGTCCCAGCACTCTCTCCATTCAGTACTCATCCAAATCCTATGTAAATTTGCGAGCTTCAGCCGTTACTTTTTGATCGGCTAATTTCAAGTTCTGTATTAACCTCATTCTCTACTGGCCGTTCAGTTACGATTATCTTCAAGGAAATAAGTCCGGCTGACTCGGCGGAGCGAGTACATCGGAAATTGCTAGAACGGGAGCAATTTCAGAGTAGCATTGCTACTTATAATGGTTTTTTCGTCAATTTCTAAACTCTAATTTTTTTTCAAATTGAAATCATCCAAAAGTCTTTACAAGCCGGTTCGGTATAACAGGTGAGTTTTATTTTATTATAAAATTATAAGAATGTCAATAATATTTCCTGGGTTTGTTATCTTTACTACGGTTTTTTTTTTCACGTGTACATTTCCTTATGACATAGCGATATACTCTGTCACGTGTGAACCCGGGAAACAGCTATATAATATAATTTGAGAAAAATGTGCTGAATTTGTAAATATTATTACAAGAAGAAAATAATATTTTCATATTCTTTTTTTTCAAGAAAATAAAACGTAAATGTTATAGCCTTAAGAAAAATTCTTATTGCAAATAATTTTGTTGCCGAGGGTAATGCTTAGTATATCGATGGAAATCAATGGAAAATAATTAATTATTTTTAAACAAAGATTTTTGGCAATGGGAAATTTTCTTACAGATACACTTAGATACTTTAAGAGTTATGATGCATAGTTTTATATATGTATCATTAAGTATATACTATTTTTAAGTTAGGGAAAACTCTATGTGTTAATTAGCTTTTACCAAATATAATCTATCCTTGAAAATATTGTTAGTATCGCGCGAGGTTTATTTTATTCAAAGGCGAATTGTTATTGATTTGATATTATTTTTTTATACTGTGACGTGTCTCATTAATAACGTGGCTTTTGTTTTAATGGTGTCAGAATGTCATCGGAACAGTGCTTTGTTATTATTATGCAACAAAATGAGTTTCCCTTTTCTCGAAACTTTTAATAAAGCCGCAAGCTCTTTACTGGAATGCACTGACGTACCTGCATATAGATATATATATAACGATATATTCATTTACAGACTTTTCTGCTCTGCTGGCCGCTTTAAATTACATTTTCAACTTATGATGCAGTGAAAACTGGTGTTTCTTGTCATATTATTGCTCGTCATATATTGCGGCTTCGGATTACGATAGACGTTATTAACGTTACGTCACACACGCGTACACAAAACGCAGTATTTGCAACAAACAAGATTTTATGTGCAAGTTGAAAAAATTTACAAAAATTTTGTACGCACGAAAATATTTGCCGTTGAATTTGTACTGTAGAATTTGAACTGGAAATGTATATGCCCGGCATTGATTAATTTTTCTTGGACTTGCCCATACGACAGTTTCAATGTCAGCTTCACCGTGATTAAACGGAAAACTTTGTGACAATATAACAAAACACGGTAATAATTTCGAAGCATTAAAAAGACAAAACTAAAAGATATCTTTATGCTTTTTACACTAGATGGTAGTTCCAGCATCCACCTTCTCTTTCTTGTCTTTCTTGATACAGCCAGTTTCTCTTTGCGCAACGTTTTATACCCCACCCTACGATTCCCAGAGGAATGCTCGCTTCAAGCACTACTTTCCACGAATATAAACTCAAATCGAGTTTCAAGTGTTTATCCACAGTCTCTGGGATGAATAATTTCCAAGCGTTTCTTGCGACAGGCTTTTTTTAAAGTTGCAATTCTTAAAGAAGGAATCAACTTTTTAATTTCACTAAATTGCTTACCTAACAATGCTTGATCTAATACGTTATATTAGCTGGGACTATGTGTCTGTGTATCTCATTCAAAAATTGTCCTCCGACAAAATAATGTTTTCTATACAATAATCTTCGCTGAATTTCATTCTGATCGGCGAAACTTTGAACTTTCTTGATTCGCTCGGTAGGGCTCAGCAATTTCTCACGTTTGTCTCTCTCCTGTCTGCCTACACAGCACTATATTGAATATTTTCAAAAAGTACTATACGGAATGAAAAAAATATATTATTTCGAATATTTTTAACCACACGAAATTAAACACTAACTTTTGAGTAGGAGAAACGTGTCTGTGACGGCATACACATTTTATCGTGTTATTTCCAATGCCGTCTCAGACACTTTTCCTCAAAGACGCACCAAGATTTTGCAATACATTTATTGAAGGCTTATCCCGATACGGAATATGGATGTAAGAATAAAGTCGTCGAAAGACATTGAACGATGAAAAAAAAACAATTTCCATAAAGACATCAAGCAACCCCGTGGGCGACGCGAGGGACCGCGAAAAAGATAGTAGAAATATAATGTAAGAGACTTTACGGATACGATAACGTATGTACATAAGTTCGAGGCAAAAAACTTGATAGAGACTTGCATAAGGTGAAAGAAGCAGTGATTTTGTTAACACGTACGTAAATGTAGTTAACGCTTTTTAAAAGTGTAGTGGGGACGCTTCGAGCAGATGGACGGCTTGCGCCGTCGCTGCGTGCCGCCACCCTATCTTTCACCCCAACCTTTGACCCTCAACTACCAATCCAGGAACCCATCATATCCAGTTAGTCAGGCGCAATCGCCTTGTTTCAGTCCGTTATTCGAACCAGGTGCTTCATTCAAGCATTCCGGCAAAATCTGATCTGCCTATCGAACTGGTTACTGCGATAAAACGATTCGATGCTAATCCGTCTTGGATAATTTACGTATATGAAAAATCTCGTGTTTCCAATACAACTGGAACTGCTTAATCGGTATGGAGGCTCCTGAAATTATATTTTTCGAAATTTTCTTATTTTCCTCGTTGCGTTTTTTTTACTCAAATGAGATATTTACTCTTGGCACCATATAAGATTAGATAAATTAACGTCTGAGTGTTCTACGAAACCTTATTGAAACATAATTTTTCATTTATCGTACAGTAGTAAACTTTTTTAAATTCATGTAATCTTTTGCACGATTTAATGAGCTTTTTCTACACGCAGCAAGTGTTCTAAAAAGCGATGCTTTATAAATTTCCATAACTGACCTCTGTAAAGTTAGCCGACCGAGTTCGGCTTTTTTTTAATTTTCTCCTATAAGTTCGAATGTCGGTCGTTCGTTGTCTATTGTTAGGCTACCAAAAATGCTTGTTGTTTATAGGTTTTCGTGTAAAATCGAAAACAAATTTTGGTATTAATTTAACCGACGCACGTCAAATTTCTATAGATTGGGTTTCAAATCGCGGTTAGCCGATGCGAAATCGTTTGTTGTTCACGAATATAATAATTGAAACATTTGTTGGATTATAGTTCGGTCTAAATCGTAAATACCTAAATTTCACCTTTGACCGACAGAATTTGACGAATCCGTGTGAGCGGCGGAGTAGGTTCACGAAAAGAACCAATCACCGTCTGGTTATCAGCCCCTCCACTTTGAAGCTAATCATCGGACCAATATTCCTGAATATTTACGATCAGCTCCCACTGCTACCAAAAACGGCAACGTTACCATTGGCACGACCGTTACCATCGTCGCCACTACCAACTTTACTACCACCTGTACCCAGCATCCCCCATCATCGGGATTTCGTATCCGACGCGCCATCCAGCCTGCGCCACTCGCCTCCACTTCTGTAAAAGAGCCATCGCGCATCGGGAATCTCGTTCACTCACAACCACCCGATCGCCGAAGAAGCATCAGCTGATTCGCCGCTCCAACCCTTGTTCTTCTTTGCCAATCACTCATCGTGAGGAGCAACAGTTCGTGACTATTCAAGATGAAGAACACGGCAATCTCGACTTCCGGTTGCTCGGTACTCAGCATTGCCTTGATTCTTCTGGTCTCCTTCAGCGTCGAGGTTTACGCGAAACGTGAGTGACGTAAACTTGTAACAAAAATATTTTCTTACCTTATCAATTTCCCTGTTTCTCAGGACTTTTTCGTCTCTCTGTTCTAACTTCCCGTTCCGTCCAAAGGCTAATTCTTTGCTTAGACTTTGGGTTGGAATATTTTTTTTCACTTTCGTACCGCGTGCTCGGCTAGTGTTTTCTTATAAAAGAAATGTTAATTAAAATTATCCTTTTTTAATAAAAAAAAAAAACAGTTGCTCGGGTCTCGTATTTTAAGATATTGTCAATTAGCCCGGAAGCTCTGTTATATTTTATTTCATAAATGAACAAATTCCTAATACGAATATGTGCCGTACGTGTTACTTAATGCAGTCTGGTGAAATTTGCGCATTTCATTTTTGCTTTTGAACTGTTGTTTTTGTGTAATTCTAATCACGGTATTATCTAACGTATAGCTAATTATTTATTTCTTTGCAGGAACGTATGACCATACATTTTTTATGTGTAAAAAGTATAAGTCTTACTGTAAAAAATTTCGCGTAGTAAGAAAATCAAAGGAATATTTTATTATGAGAAAATATTACACTTTGAAGTTTGAATGAGATTTATCGTTAGACCAGAATTCAAATGTATATTGTATCGTTTTGATTATTCGCACATTCAAATCAGAAGTTACCTCAATCCATGAATGAACTTTAGTGACAATTGTCTGAGAGGGTGTGATTGACAGTTGTGCTTATCTCGATATGCGGACAATCTTGGAATTAGATTTTGGAGGCAAATCGCGTCGCCACGATTTTTACAGTACTTATAAAGTTACGTAATTAAAAGTTATCTCAAATATGTATGAAAACTTTTATCTTCAACGAACGTAACGTTTCGATACTTACTATTAATTCTGGCACTATTAGATCGTACACAGGTGCCAATTATAATATTTCCGGTGCGATGTTTTCCGATGAATCGATACAGTTAAAAATCGCACGGACAAAAATGACTCATGGGTACGGAGTAAGTGTTAATGTTAATTACCGTTGCGCTTTAGCTCTATAAAAAAATCTTGTTATCGTTACGTTTCAACCCGAAAGAGTTTCTCGTTTCCTGGAAAAATATTTTTCTTTGTGATAACCCAAATCCATGATTCCAATTAACCCTACGGCGGGCGGGCCTTCTTAATCTTAACGAGCGGCGTCTTGTACTTTGTACAGGAGGAATTATTAGTTGAAAAAATAAGTTCGGGTGTTAAATAATGAAAAGTCATCTATCGTATGATATAATATTATATTTTGGAATACGAAACTAAGTATAATGTTTCGCGTCCTTTTAACAGGCTATGCTACAAGCGAGAGGTTCTCGAGGACTCAATTCCTTCGAGGGCTTCAAGACGCGGGAGACACGACGTAGTTATTTTGAAAAAATATTTTGAAACCTTCTAAGAAAATATTTTCTTTTGCATATAGTTCATTGAAGGAAATGTAAACGGAAATAAAATTTAAAAGCCATGTGATACCAAGAAACAGATGCACTTACTTCGATGGAGATGCCATATTAGCGTACGTTTGACAACACGCTGAAAACACTTCGAATTCGTCCAGTTAGTTAGATAGTTAGGAACTGAATTTCAAAATCAATTCTACGCAACTTGACTGAGGATCGTACGATAGAGGAATACAAAGGGTGGCCAGGCCGGTTCTTAACGGTAAAACGTTTTGCCCCACCACAAACTGACCAATGTGTACATAGTCACGTGCGCGCCCGCCGAAGGGTTAATCAAGGGTGAAACATTATAATAACGGGGTTACTTTCTTTACAAACTACATCGTATCAGCGACTTGGATTATTCAGAAATATTCGATCCAGACGTAATCCGTGTTTCTTCGTCCATTAGTGTGAAATTTAATATTTCTTTTCAGACTGTACGCACAGCAGGGCACTTTCGTTACGTTGAAACAGATATGAGTAATACGAAAGCCATTTCGTAAAATTTTCATCGTACATGACTGAAGTTAAATAATTAAAAATAACAAATAAAAAATGTATAGTTTTTCATAAAAACGTAACTACAAATATAAAAACGTACGTTGCCTACGATTGCATTAGGTGAATCTGATATATTGCTCGTACAATATCATATATAAAAAATTTGCCTAAATGAAGTTCATTTAAAAAATTCTTTCATAAAGTCACCGTAGAAAATTTGACGAGTTCCGTTTCGTTCCATTACGTTAAGTTCTTGAAAATCCAATCTTGCAAGGTTCGAGAGTCTTGTTAGATATTACAATAAAAAGTTGAATTCCGCGAACGTGTTTAGTCTCTTAAAGACATCGAAGATTATATTGTTATCACTAAGCCGATATTATTCGTATTATTTGCTGCTGAATGAAACTTTTTTATGTTAACGCCCTAGCGACCGGTCTAAGTATTCCCCTTAATGACGTGCCCAGAATTCTTCCGCCTAACTTCGAAACCAAGGCCGATTCACTGCCACGCGAAACCTTGAAAGAGCCTTTGAGGTGTCGCCACGTACAGTCACTTTGAAGATTGTCATCATCTGTAAAATGTAACGTAATTCATTGAGACATTAGGCTATATGTTTCACTCTAAAGATAGAAACGTTCTTGTCGTACGTTCGCTTTGAGGAAGGAGAAGAATTTTATGAAAAATACATAGCGTTAACGTGCACGTTAAAAGTGCATTGAGCCTGGGAGTAAAATTTACCTATATTGTCCTTATAGGGTTAAATGATACGTCGAGTCGTTGTACCGTGTAGTAATGAAGCGAAGTAACTGTATGTGATACTTGGCTATTTTTTTTTTAAAGGTAATTCGTTGAACCTGTAACGAGAGGCCTTTAAGAGTCTCGGGGGACGTTTCGGTGAGGATGAGGGATAATTAAATTATTTAGCGAGCTTTAGAAGTCTCCGCGGTGGGATTGGAATTTATCGTAACGCCCAGCACGTATCCTCGCGATGAAAAAGAAATCGTGCTAGATCCTCGCTCGGCTGCTTTTCTGCTATTTTCTTTGAGTAACGTAAATCGTCTGTTATGGAAGTAGAAGCAGGTTAACCAGGAAGGAACGCACGAACAATTCGGTTGAAACTGTTTCGCACGAAGGTGCAGCTTCATCTCGAATTTATATTTTCAGCTTATCGGTCGGCAAGCTGCGTGGGACGATTAACGTAGTGGCGGATTGTTTAAGAACTTTAACGTAAGAGCGCACTAAATTTTTTTACTGGCAATAGGCATTTTTTAACATCGTTTTTGGTCATTCCTATCGATGGCGAAGAAGACACGTGTACGGATGATACAATCGGCTTCGGAGATATTTGAAATTTTTATTATCCGAATTAAGAGCTGATCCGAAATCATCACTTTGGCGTATCTATTATTAAATGGAAACTGGCTGATGGAAGGTTCCCTGGTTCTTTTTTTTTTTTGTATTGCTAAGAAGCAGGTTTGAAAATTAAGTCAAGATTCCGAAACCCGTGCACACACTGCTGAGTTGTTTCGTTTTTCAATGAATGGACATGTCGAATCATACTGAAATGCGATACTATTTTAATTTCCGCTTAATCCTTTCTCCCTTGGCCCTCACGGCCTGTGCACGTTTATTTGTCCTCGTACGCTGTCCATTCATATTCTGAACGGGATTCTTGGTAAATTATATTTTCACACGGACGACAAAATATTAGAACGCTTTATTGGCGCATTACGTTCTCCGATTACGTAACTGGATAAATTTCACGAATTGTTCTATATAGTCGCTCTGTATTGATTTATGCATTAAATTACATTGTCACTAAAGTCGACGACCCTCGATCGTTATATCGTATTAAATCAGTGCGCTTACTTATTAATTATATTGATGATTATTTTTTTTAAACTAAAAAATTAAACGTAGTCTTCTTAAGACGAAAATGTAAGAATACGTTAGGTAATCCCTAATTTTTTTTGGTTTAATCTCAAAATAAATATTAAGCAACGCGAATAATAATGATTGGCCCAATTAACAGGTGTGCCTTCATAACCAAAGTTTTTTTTTTCAATATTACTGTCTCGCGTATCAGGCCTAATAATTGCATCGTCTATTAGACTTCGATGCTTATATAATTTCGATTTTTCATTTTCAACACTGATGCTCAAATCGGCTCGAAGAGATGCTTGAATTGCATGAAATCAATGCATCGAAGCATTAGAGTATCTCAAAGGTTCTTTCAAGGTACCTATGCTTTGAAAAAGGACTTAACCTCGAAAGCTCTAAATCGCATTTAAAGACAAAAGTTGAGCAGTGAAAGGCTTTCGAGCACTCCAAAGGGACTTTATAAAAAATAATTGGTTTCATGATTCTTATTGCGGAGGAACTTTAAACTGCTCGTTTCATTATCAATCGATCATAGTCTCGTTAGCTGTCCAGTGCGGACGGTATAGGCGGAGGAGAGCATTATGGGCTAGAAGTGACGAACACTTTAAGGAACTTTAGAGACTCCGACTATCAGCTTTGACTACCGCATTCTACCTGTGGTTAACTAGCCTCGCTAAATGCTCTCGTTAGTAATCACGTTAGGCGAAAATTTCTCGCAACAATAAAGTCTTGTGGGTAACTTGATTCTACGTCTTTGTAATTATTTTCTTTATTCTTATTGCCGTTGCAATTGTGCGGTCGGTTGATTTTGTGTTTTTACGAAAATCTTTCGTTTCTGCATTAACATTCTGTTTTACGTGTCTTTACATTTTTTTTTTTTTTTTTTTTTTTTTTTTTCGAATATTATGCATCCAGTAGAATAATTTGAATCTCGGAGAAATTACTTTTTTTTTCTTTTAACTAATGTTGAGAAAAAAAATTCAGAGCTTAGATTGGAAATAAGATTATAAAGTTTGCAGGAATTTATATTTGGTTTAGCGATTTTTATCTACGTTCTTCTGTGGAGCTTGCTCAATTTTCTACGTTTTATTTTTCTGGAATGATCAATAATAATAATAATGATATACGTATTTTTGAAAATCAGCTTGATTTTTGTGAAAGTTTGATCGAAGCTGGTTTTATTATTATTACTATGCGGATACTCGCTAGAGGAACTTTCTGGCTATCGTCAGAATTGTAAATGGCGACTTTAGCTTTCTACGTGGAATAACCTATTTGGGAGGTGATTCAATTCCGGACTAGTATGCCAATTTGCACCCCTGTCACCGTGGTAACAGAAGTATAGAAAGGTAGATTAGGTTGACTTGGAACCTTTAATCGCCTATAAATTCTTTGATGTTTTACAGGGATATAATTGTAGTTTTTTCACTTTTTTTTTTTCTTTTAAATATATTTTTCTACCGTAAGATTGTAATTCTTCATATTTATTGTGTAATGTGCCATTGATCCATTTATTCCTAATAAAAATCTATCGTATTGTTATATACCTGTACGGCTTATTATATCTTTGCAATTTATATTCATGGTAATTAATTAGATAGTGTCTAGTGTAACTATACACTTGAATTGAGAAAAGAGCGCAGGTTTCGTTGAATCACCCTTATCGTATACTTGATATCCATATAATTCACTTCGATAGAGCAATTCGATTTTTTCACGGTGTAAATTTATAATTCACGTAACTTTCGCATAAAAAATTATTTGGAATTGAAGAAACAATTTTGAGAGTTCATCCGAAGAACGCGATATTTGGTGTTGAATTTTTTTTCAATTACGGATTATCCGTAGTGAGGACGGTGTCTAGATAATCATTATTTCGCCAGGATGTGTTGTTTGAACTGATTCCGTAAAAATTACGTATTAAATTCACATATATTATTTTGGCAAATTAAACTAAGCATTTTTTGGATCTCGCTAAAATTTGTATGACGTATTTAACGTTGAAAAACTTAATAGTAATTATAGAAACGTAACTGCATGCTTTATTGCTCGCCATAATAACAAAAGCAGAGTTTGACAAATTGTTACTTTTCCAGGTACATTTCATGACAGTACTCGTGTCGCACATACTGAACGGGACAAATTTAATTCATGAAATTTCAACTTTGCAACGCGCTAAAAAAACTTTTCATGAATTGAATATATTATTTATATGACTTCACGGTTCGCATCGCATAATACATTTTGTTGAGTTGATTTTCTCGACCGAATAAATACAACGTGTTGAACGTGTGCACGGCTCTTCGATTATCACCGCTATTCTCACGTTCCCCCTTATTTTAGGTGTCGCGAATTTTTGCAAACGCCATGAAGGGACAATTTTAGGGTGACCACAAATATAAAGTGGTTTTAATTAGCAGGAATTAACAATTCCTAACGATTACTCCTTGTTTGTTCCGCGCTCGAATACCGTGAATTCCAAAATGACGCGGAACATTACGTACGCGTGTGAAGGCTAGATTTTTTAAAAAATTCTACAAAACCCGCAAGACCGATTAAACTGAAATTTGCGGTTAGAAAAAAGTTTTAGATACAAATGAGATAATCCAATTTGCATATGTCCAACATTTTCAATTTCCAAAATAGTGTATTTATGAAACTTTTTTGTCACAACAAAATTGCATGATTTTATATATATTTACCAGAAAAATAAAACAGTATGTATAATACATGAATACTGATAAGATAGAGAGCAGGAAGTTACAGTAGTAGTAGTAGCAGTTTTTTTATTCAAAAGTACGGCTTGTATCGCCTTCTACTGCCCTTCCCTTAAAATTTTTACAGCATTCCCCACCCTTACTCTAGTTTAAGAATAACTTTATCGCGTAACCCTTTAACACTATTAACTCACTATTAACATTTATCTTGAACAATTTATTTTACATTTTCGTTTCAGCCCCATCGTCTTAGCTCTCTTATACCGTCCGCTTGTTTTTACCTCCCCTGTTACTCTCTCTCCCTTTATTTACCTGGGCTCTCGACTTTTCGCCTGCTAATCTTTCGATACCTTTGGCATACCCACACATCTCTGGGATCAAATTGCCTTGAAGGATTTTTTATCAAATCATCTCCCAGTTCCTCCCCTTGCCGATCTCCCACCCATTTTTCCACCCACCTCACCCCTCTCTTATTTTCTCCCACGCTTGCTTGCAGACCCAAATGTGTTCCAAATCCTCTCTCTTGTTTCCACAAAGCCTGCAGCTCCAATCTGCGTATACTTTCTTCGCGTCTCTATACGCGTTCCCACATCTTAACCTGGCCCATTCTTCCTTCATCCATCCCTGTGTGTCCTTTGCGTTCCAGTATTCTTCTCTCTCGATCCCTTTTTTTTTACGAATTTATGTCTTCCGCAAAAATTTGATTTATCCACCTTACTCCAATCTCTTTGTACGTCTTGTTCTCTTTTTATTTCCACTCCCGTTTCGAACAAATTTTTCAAAATTTTCCCTCTTTCCCATTTCCATATTCCCTGAATCGTCAAGCTGTCTCCCGCTTGCTCCATGTTCCTTCCATTCCTTGTCCCACTTTGATGGCTTCCGTCAGTGATTCCCCTCGCCTCTTCTCCGAAGCATATTTTGCGGCCAGCGCGTATCCTTCGTTGAGCAAGTTATATTTAATGCCTAGACTTTAGATAAGCCCGATTAGAGTACAATTATTAAAGACCATGCATTCACCAAACGATTACAGAAATTGATAGACGTTGTTAAACCGATGCTGCTAAAGGAGTCTGAATAGATCGGTAAAATAGTACAAGAAAGTTGATCTTAAAAAGACATATGAAATTGTGTGATCCCCTGAAGTTAGGTTATGTTTGTTGACGTCTGTTTTACAAAGCTGTACCCAACGATGCCCGAAGATAGCACAGAGCGTAACCATACTAAATTGTAAGGCTCGTTAAGACACGTCGTGCTGCGCGTTGAAAAGAACGAAGAATCTTCAAGATTCGGGACGTCGTGTGCGGGATGCGCCCAGCAGGAAGTCTCCCGACATTTAAAGAGTAATCCGATGCTCTAGCTTGAAAAATACAAACGTGATAAGCGATAATATATATACAAGGACGGTCGTAGGTATTGCCCCTGAAATTACGTGAACCGAAAGCCAAATCTATCGTTCGGCAACTGGGAATGAGCTTGACTCAGTTTGAATCCTGTCATCCCGTCCTATCCCCTCCCTCCTTCCCCCACCCCGGACCCCCATGGATTATCCCACGTCGTTTCGTACCTTTTTATGGTGGCCAGAGACCTTACTTCGACAGACTTTTCCGGTACGTTGCCAGTCTGATCCATCTTGAGTCTCACGAGAACATCGAAGAGCAAAGGTTATGATGGGACATTGAGGATACATTGGCGAGTCCTTTAGGGTGGAAATGACTTACCTGAGAAGCTTCTGGAATCATAAGTGGTTAGAATCATCATGATTTGACAATATTTATTTTGACGATACCGTATATGATTATCGATGACGTATAATATGATAATTTGAAGGGACAGCTTTTTGGAATTTTATTGAAAATTTTATCAGCTCGTGCTTGTTACCGCGATAACCGTAAGTTTGTTATAATCCATGTGCGCCATCGTTATGACGATTTGTTACTTTGTGGTATTAGCGGACGTTAATGCTGGACATATGGATTACGCAATGACCATGGGGTATATGTAACGAATGCACTTGTGGCGGAATCCGTTGTATACAATTTTCAGGAAACTTGAGATTCATTTTCAAGGCAATTTCTCTAGGGCGTGCTTTTTATAATTATTTTTATTTAATGAAAAAAAAAAAGACATACTTCACTGTGTTAAAGGTCAATTTGGAACAATTGAGGGGTCAAGAGTTCTTAAATATATTACACCTAAAGCTTAATCTTCACATTGACTGATAATATCGTATCGGTAAAACTCTCAGGGTCAATTTGATTTTCGGTATAATTGTATTTGTAGGGCATTTTTTAAATTTAACAACACAGTTTTAATATAATTGTATTGTTATAGCATCGAAGTCTTTTGTCGATTTATTCGATGATCCATTATGGCTGCTTTGATCGATTCCGTGTGGTATAACTGCAGAAAGATAATATATCTATATATATTTATGGGGAAACTTTGCCAGCATTTCATTGCGTACGGTACTGAACCGTCGTTACAAATTTAATGCTGATTGACGTGGAAGCATTTTGTAAATTAATCCCTATTGATATTACAAGTAAATCAGATGTGCTTTGATTTGAATTTGAGGGTTTTTAGAACACAATGCTAGTTATCCGTAGATGCATGTCCAATGTAATTTTCATGCAATTCTTTCGCCGTACATATTAAATGGTGCGTGGGAAAACGAGCACGTTATGCAGAACCGTAGGGGAAAAATATAATGTTACTAACTCGCAGTAAACGTTAATATTTTCTGTACGAGAAAACCGCTTTTCAGGAAAATATCATGAAAATTGATTTTGAGGTATATATTATAATATTATTAAATATGCACATAAGAATTAAGCATGCACTGAAACTTTGTGTATTAATATATGGAGAAAATACATTTTCAGTATATTCTCTGTTAGCAGTTGTAAACTTTTTTTTTTTAGAAAATATGTATTATAAATTAATACTCACTTTACAGAACACGCCGTAAAACAATAGCTCGTTAGAGTTATATTTATTTTATGTAAATTTCTTCGATTAAGGCTATCTTTTCTTTTACCTTTTTTGTTTTTTACAATCTTTACTTCTTTTTTAGAGCCACGTTATGAGTCCTGTACATTTTGTTTTCCTGGCACTACACACGTCGCACGGGACGTTTGTTCCAGTGTCCAGAAGTTCTGGGAGAAACTGTTTTATGCTCTTCCTCTGGTCGCAAAGTATTTACTCAATTGCGAAAATCATTATTGACTTGAAGTTTCTCCTACGTGCGCGTCTCGATTTTAGATACGACAGATGTCGAGTGGTACATTGGTTGCCGTAAGTTTTAATGAAGTTGATAAAATATTGAATGAATCACGAGCGAGATTTCGTATTGGTCGTTTTGTTTTTTTCTCTACGACACTTCGAATCCTCGTTACAGTGCAGACGTCCCAGTGGATTATGGGACGATTGAAACTCGAAGCGAAGACGCCATAAGATTTGCATAAAGAACAATGGAATTATCGATCACTTTGAAAATACATATAATTCTAATCTATCTTGTTCTGTGTACTTAAGTTATGGCCTTACGTTAAATCTTGTCTGGAACATTATCGTCCCGCGGTCGGAATTAACTGCAAGTGCTTAGAATCTAGTGGAGCGTGTGATAGATCGTTGCTTTGCGATAACCCATCATCTCACGGCTGATAAGCGACAGATCGATATATTAACGGTTGATTGGTTATCTCGAATTACGGTATCGAGGTAATGCATCTCGACGTGCATAGAACGAGTATCCGATTGACAAATTTGAATATGTAATTTTGAAAATTTCCAACAAAACTTGTCGGAACGGGGAAGAGTATCGGTTAGAAAAAAAAATCTTTGATTTCACCCAAGTGTTATCATGTTTTGGGTACGATAAAAATCCTTTATCTTAGTTTCTTCATAAATCCACTTTAACGCTTCGGTTATTCGAGTCGTGTGCTTTAAACGTGTAGCGAATAGCCAAGTTCACGTGTTATCAGCGGTACAATCGGCTTAAGTGCACTTAAGTTGTCGCTAAGGGGACTCACGTACTTTATGTCTCGTTCAGTTTACTTTGAAGTGATCTGCTGCTTTTACGAGGACAGCTGTAACGCTACAGTCTTACAATTTAATAACTAACTTTGAAATTCCCAAAAGACTGACGGAGATAACGCTGCAGTGTAAAGCATAGCAGTGATAAGGGTACGATATAACGTAAAATCAAAGCGTTACATTGGAATAATTAGGATTCAAAGTGTGACCTATATTTATCGTATTTTCTTGAAATTGATATTCGCAAAATTATTCAATTCAGTTTTTCGATACCGCTGATCCCGTATCTTTCAAGCTAATTAACATTGACAAGGATAAGCATTAATGAGGATTCCCTAATGAATATTCATAATCACAAATGATAATCAGTTACGCAGCGGACGCTCGAAATCGTTTCCGCAACTCTGTCGTCATTCTGCGAGCGACTCTCACGTAACCGAAAATCAAAGGATGCGAAATTATATGAAATACGGAAAGGTTCGCATCGG
Source organism: Trachelus iudaicus (assembly GCA_030142595.1). Lineage (NCBI taxonomy): Eukaryota > Metazoa > Arthropoda > Insecta > Hymenoptera > Cephidae > Trachelus > Trachelus iudaicus. The sequence continues at coordinate 373,231 of JARQTH010000052.1, forward strand.
TACAGGTCGGACGAAGGGATGGTACAAAGGTCGACAATTTGGCTCGTACGAACTTGCTCGAGTCCTACGCGTGTCACATTGTGCCTAAAACTTTGGCAAACTTGCTCCGGATGTTTCAAATGGAATTATGCAAACAGCGGCCCACCAAACGTCAGAGTCAGAGCAAATCGCGCGGAGTTATCGCGCTTTGTTGTGGTCGCGACGTCCGGATTTCTTTGGCTTGTGAACTTTCGTCGGAGTATCAGCAAGAGAATCGCGGAAGAAACTACCAGCGAGGTACTCTTCTGCGAGATAAAAAAAAGATTATAATTTTCGCGAACTTATCACGTCTCTCCTTCCATGAAATCCTCCCACTGTCTTCGTGCCAGCATCGATATAAGATTTTTCTACACGGATATTTCCAGAATTACAGATATTATGTCTGCTGCGAGGCTTTTGACAAGATTTCGGATGAATCTGAGGAATGACCGCAAATGAGCTTTTACATTGATTTGGTACAAGCAGAGAATCTGCTTATCTCCTTATCTATTCAGGATACGTTGATTAGAACGTTGGAGGAACTATCGAAGCTTCTTGCAATATATTGGTTCTAATCAACCGATATTCTTTCTCCGCTAATCTTGTACGGATTATCTTTTATCGTTCGTGTGACTGATATCAGTCTTTTTTATAGCTCTTATCAAAGGAGAGAATAAGTTTACGTATACCGGCAATCCGTTACATACAGGAAATTGATTCCATGTCATGACACGTACTCTTTCTATTTTTCCAGGACGAAAACTTTTATAATTTCTATGAAATTCTCGATCAATAGAGAAGACAACGTCGTGACTTTGTATATGAAAATTATTGGTTACGTAATAAATTCATGTAACGATAAAATATACAAGTAAAAAATTCCCAAAAAATTTTTTTTAAGTAACTCTCTCTAATATGCACGCGGAAAATGTAAGATATTACGAAAGAGAAGCGATTGTGCTATCTCAGGGTTATATGCCGAATCATAATTAATTCCTGCATCGCGAGTAATTTAGAATTCAAATGAAATATTCAATTCTCTTTTTAAAAGCTAACTTCCCCATTCTCTAAGGTTCACGCGGGAATGACTTTTAAGCTCTCGAAGCATTCTCTCAAATATTTTCCGTTCACTGTCTCAATTCTTTGTATGGGAAACGAAGAAGAAATGGCAATTGCGCGCATAAGAGTTATGCCCGCACTATATTTAGTATAGTTAGAATTTATAGTACAGAGTCTCCGATTGTACGTCATAATATCTCTTGATTGTCATTATAAATATATATTGCAGAGCTTGCTGGATGATATATAAGCTTTGAGTCAATTACATTAGCGCTGCCTGGATGACAGTCGCGGTATTCTTCATAATTTAGCATTCTGTCGCGCAAAGAATTCTTTGAAAGTCTCGGAGGAATTAAACCATTCACGATGAGGAGGGGGTAGCAGCAATACGAGTGTTCAATTTGAATATATATATACGTTTTACATATACAGATAAGAAAAGTCATTTTGCACTATCTCTTGGGAAGTAACGATGTATGTATCTAGGTTGCGAAATCTCTATATGCTTTTCTGCTTTTTCTTAGAATCTGACAGGAAACTTCCGTGAGAGCAGTTTCAGAGTCATTTGTCAAGTTCTGGTATAGACGATCAAATTTGAAAAGAATTTTCGTCTTGTATATAAATATTGTAAATTGGTTTCTAACAAAAAGTCGATAAAAAAATAGTACAGCCAAGATATTTATTTCGGTGTGTTACGCAACTGACTCTTGTGAAACAGTAAAATTGATTATCGTAAATTTGCCACGATTAGCGCTCGGAATTGCGTGTTCGGTGTTAGCGATAGTTACGTCACACCTACCTTTTATGGAATAAATAGGGAAAGAACGAAGAATAAAGCTCGATTAATCGATGGCGCTTTGGCTGATAATCGAGTGAACGATCAACTAGTTTTCTCACGGTTGTCATTTATTTTCAACGTGGCTAATCGGCAATTACTTTTTTACAAGCATCGTTCTTCCTTTTCTATCTTTTGGTATTTTTCTCGACTGGTCGTAACGATGATCGTTGAAGTTTGTCATAAGAGAAGTTCAAAAACTAAAACTATAATGTAGAAGCAACCGTTGCGACGAACTTATCTACCAGGACAAGTTCCGTTGATAACTTTATCCTTTTAATAATATCGAAACGTTCGAATCCATTAAAAAATATTTCATTAAACGTAAAACTCTAGTATCCTTTCGGTCAAGCATTAGAATCACAGAAAACCAAAATAAAGATCGTAATACGAATCTGAAATGTTCGCTTATTTTTATCGTGGGGTTTGAGCACATATATATTTACATATGGGTATACCGGTGCAAATGGTATTACCGAAGCAAATATTAATCTGTCGTAAATTACATATGTGGATGAAACTGAGCATGTACAGTAGGGGCGAAAAATACTCTACGATAAGAAGACCGAATACTGATTGTGCAAAAGTAGACAAACTATTTTTGTTTATCGCTTAACGCAATCTGGTAGAGGCGACATGACGGAAATCTCAAATCATTTTAGCTTGATTAAAGGATCGGTGTATTTTTTCTTCTTATATTAAATATAGATATAGAATAAATATTGTTGAACAAAATCTGTCCTTTGTTAATGTATTCGCTGAAATGGACTATTTTAATGAATTATACATACTTTCGTATACTTACAGGTGCGGAAATTTTATTCGACAAATATATTTTGAATTTCAGGCGGATGTTCAGCCTTCGGACATTCATGCTTTGGGGGCCACGGAAAACGATCCGAATCGAATCCTCTTAACGCCGTCTTGGAGAATGTTATTGCCAATCGAGAGATTCAGGATTACGATGAGCCACGATCGACTAACGATTATTTGTTCCCTGATGAAACTCAAAAGGCTCAGGATCGTCAAATGCGTCACTCTTCCGATCTGATACGACCACCTCAGCGACCTGAACGTTATCCTCTGTCGTTCTTCATCAATCAATGGGTAGAGCTAAAATATATGAAATTAAATTTTTATCGTATAAATTTAATTATTTTTTTGAATTTTATTGCAATAATATAAGGTTTAATAATATTTGTCATTTTTTTTACATTACAGCTGGCGTCGTATCGTCGTGCAAATGGGGCCGATTTGGAAACCAAATAAGAAGACGATGTTCCTTCACCCCCATTAAAATAACCAAGCTTAAGATGGATAAACAGCAAAAATGAATAAATTATCGTTATTGTCGTAACCTGTGACCTCTTTCCCTGAAACCCTAACACTGACTGTGTATAACGAAAATGCAATGTTTCCTTGTAAAAAAATATTCATCGATCTCTTGAAAATTGGTCATTGCTAATCACGTTAAGATATTACTTGATTCGCCGTGTCCGTATAAACCATTCTTAAATGTTTAACAGTATTGTTAATTGTCTTAAATAACATGGTAGTATTTATTATTTTAATCGATATCTTACCTTCAATTCCATTTCCGCTTAATACAGGCATAAGTATCCAGTAGTTAAATTACGCAAAGTGACCTGTTTCAGAAACAAAAGTCTTGTAAAATTATGGCTGGAGATTTTCGTATCTGACGAAAATATGGATTCACTTTGCATTCTTTACTTTGCAAAATATTTTTTTATTTAATTTTGAGTTTCTTGTTTTATAGGAACAATGTGTACATTATGCTATATCTATTTATATATTGATATAGTCGTATCTGCCGTACGATTGATTTCATTAAATAACAATTTAAGCATAAATAATTCATGTTCGTTGCTATTTCTTGAGCTTTCCACCAATTTCTATATTTTGTTTATCCCTTTTCTTCACAGAGAAAACCTCCTCGTTCATGTTTTTAGTAAGTATTGATATCAATAACAGTATAATCGTAATAATATTAAGTATACTGCAGTAATCAGGGAAATCTTTAATTTTCTTTAGCAAACGATTCACTGCACACTACGGATAGCATCAAGTTTTACAATTAAACGTACCTGACAATTATTTGTACGCTGTCGTGAAAAGTTCCGTTTATACTGTTCACCTTCGAGCTTAGAATCGGCACTGAACATTCGAGACTCAGCATTGTGCATCAATATATGGCAAGAACTTTTCATTAAAAATTACCGTGAAACACACGGTAACCACGGGATATCATGGCATTTCATAACACATTACCTATATATTTAAAAACAATTCACGAAAACATACTAAAAAGTAAGCATGTTACGTCAGCTTTTACCGAAGTGCACGGTAGAATTTTTGAAACTTGAAAATATGTAGTGTAAAAGGATAGTTTTTATCTTGTCGAATTTAAAAAGTCATCTTAGCCGCGTAACTAAACACGGATTCTTCTTTTTCTTCTTTTCCTTTGCAGCTTACTCCAATTAAAGTGATGTACCAGTAACTACTTTAGAGATAGATTACGAAGAATTAGCGTTATTGACCATAGATCGCACACTGTGGGACTAGTTGTGACGTCAAAGGACTACTACTAGCGCTCGCTGCGGCAAAAAGGTTAAGTTCCGGGCGAGGAAGATCTCATGGTTGACAGTTTGATTCATTTAGATTCAAAAATCAGTATTGGCTTCATGTTGAGCCTTTGCATTAATATGATATGTGTTCCTGATATATATTTCGCATGGCCCGCGGACCCTCCTTTCAATACCCGTCTAGAGTTTCGTGAAATAGTGTGACAAGTGCTATATCATAATTGACAAAGGCCATGACACCATCACCAGCCAGTCAGTATTCATATTTACTACTATTTTATTATTATTCCAGACAACGATAAAAGATCGGGCTTTGCAGTGACTGAGATTTTATCGGAAGGCTTTGATTCAATCAAATACGTTTAGTGACAGTGCTTCTGTGCTTTGATTTTTGAGTATGAAATTTTTTGCTCTGATGCTCTGTCAGTGTGAATCGCCCACGCGTTGAAAAGTCTGTACGTTTTTCCCCTGAGATATGCATTTTTATAAATACACATGTGAGCTAGGAAAGGCTTGTAGATTGATCCTTGTACAACATATCTTTTATTATAATTATATAAACAGAAAGCATTGTTGAACTTTGGTTTATAATGCGTGATAGATTTAAATATGATGTATCAGCTAATGATTCTCGGAATCGACGCTGTACATAACCGAAAGAATATATGATTATGTTTATCTAAAGTAGTAAAAATTAATCTTACGTTATTATACCATCGATTTTACACGAAGTTCTCTAAATATATTTATTTTCATTGTGTCTCCCATAATTATTGTAGATAACATTATAAATGTATCATAGTATTCGTGTACAATATTTTGGATAATTTAACTATTGCTTTTCAAATTATATGATATTGAAGTTTGATTGCTAAATTCTAATTTTTCTAACTGGTTTTAAATTATAACAAAATAGCCACCAGATAATATCAAAATGTTGAGCTTGAATCAGATGGCGTCACATATCTAATCGACCACTAAGGGTAAAGTAGGATTTATTCACAACATTTTGTTCCTATCGGTACCATACCTATAATAATTGTGTGCGGCAAAAAAGAAGCCTGTTTTACACGGGCCACGACTTCAACCAATATCGATCTGATTTGGTGGTATACTGGACAGAGATTGTTCACTGAGTACCAACTGTGCACGAAAACTATGCATCAATAACTGTGATATTCAAATAACTGTGCGCAAGGTATTTTATCCAATCGGTTTAAGATGTAATCTTGTTATTATTAGCAATTCAAATTAATAAATGAGTGAGATCCTTTTTAAAGTAGATAATAAGACACAATATACCTAGATGGTTGATAAAAAATTCAGATTTAGATTTATAAATGACCATACAGAAAATCATTTTATCAACAGCCAACAATATCATCTTTTTATATATTGCAGAGTACTAGCATAACTTGTGTCAGTATGGACCTATTCTACATTATTGGTATCGTAAAAACTTATGTTGAACCCAGGAACGGAATATCGAAATATAAATTGATAACGTGTCTTCTTACCTATATGAAATTAAGTATTCGATTATATATTAAATTGTAATGAAACTATTATAAAAATACTAAATTTAATTCGACAATCTGTATTTAAGATAATTTCCGGGTTTTAAACTTTCGAGATATAAAAACTTTACTTCACTAACAAAATTTCATTGTGGAGATGGAATTATTTATTTACTTCATTTCTGTCGCCGATTTGAAAGGGTTATATGAAAGACGTAAGAATTATATTTTACTTACAAGATTTTTATTTGCCAAAAGACTTCAAGGATATATGTATAAATGAATAAAATCTGTGAAACTATCAAATATAATATGCCCGGGGGGGGGGGGAGGGGGGAGGGAGGGTCCTTTTGATAATTTCAACACTAAGTTTAACACTATAATAATTCAAAGACTAAGATTCGTTTTTTGAAAATTTTTATTTATTTATTATTATTAATATATAGAAATAAAAACATGTTGTTTAATAATCCAATAAATCTTGTTGCTTTATTTTATATTGGCAAATTATAACTCCATAAATATTAATAGAAAATACTGGTAGACCGTTTTATAATAAAACTATAAAAAAAAAAACATAAAACTGTGCAAAGATATCAATTGATTTATTGTGCGTAGCAAAACCTCTATTATATTTTCTTGAAATTCATTTAATTAAAAAACATCCTTAGACACCTGTTAGTTCGTATCAGTCTTATACCGTCGAACTGGTTAAACGTGATTGCGTGGGATTTGTGGAATTCAAGGATTTCGTTAGTTTCGATTACGAGGAAAATGTCATTAATCTTCCGCAAAGCATGTTAAAGAATTTCACGTTAAACTGGATTTATTCGAAAACTAATTCTTTATGTATCTACAGTACGAGCGGGATTCATTAGTTCAATTTCTTGTAACAGCATTGCAATTAATACTCATTGTTATATTTCTGCGAGAATCCGCAATCGGTCGATTCAAGCACAGAGTCAAAAGGTCCAGCCTATTTTACCTTGTGCTTCCTGCTTAGAAACGACCACTTGCGGAAAATACAAATCAATAGTTAATTACGTATATTCTAAGGTTCCTACAAAATACAATATAACGTGGATTAGAATGATAATTGAATTAAAGAAAAATTAACTGAGACTCTACATCTTTTAATTAATAACTCTTAGCGACTCAGAGATCGCATTATTACTCAATTTTAATTATACAGTGCATGGAAAAACTATAATTCACCTTAGAAATGTCAGATTTTAAACGTAATCGAGATTTAGTAGAAAGGGACAAAGGTTTGATTAAAAAAATATTAAATTAAGACTGATAAAAGAAGTATACGTTTCTTATTGGTTATCGGTGTTACTTATTCACAAAGTAACTGTCGTCGTTATATTGTTGTATCGGTATAACCGAAAATACTTGCCGGTTTGATTGTCAGTGAAATTGTTAGATAATGCATTTTAAATTTATAGACTTTTTCTTAGGAACGCAGAGGAACGTGTATTGATTTGCATAATTATGAAATAAAACAATAATTATGATACGATGCTCATAATCGATTTGATTAATTTCAGATAAGATAATAACAAATAACTTGTTTCATAGGTCATAATAATTATTCGCTGGGAATCTGAATAGCTGACTCGATCGTTAATATAAAATAATTGTTGTGTACGTGCGATACACTCTATTCTATTAATTGACTTACGATTAATTTGAAACAGAGGCCGATTTTCATAGTATATACATATACACGTCTAGTATCGAAGTATTTAATAAGTAGAAGATGCATTAACACTGTAAACAAATCCGAACTGATTGTTCTTATCAATTTTGATATATTTTAAATTTTCATAAAACAAGAATCACTTTTATAAATGACAGTTGCAAAACACCAAATACGATGTACATTTCATTGGGATCAATTAATTTGCAGAAAATCGGCCTCTTAGGTATTTCATTAAATTGTTCGGCCGTTTTTCCAATTTTAAATGAAGTCAGGAATTCCATTTTCACGAATTGAGAAAAAGAAAACGGTGACAACCAATAACAGCAATTCGGAATAGCTAGTGGTTTTTTGTTTCTGGTACTGAACGTCAATGGTACTTCAGGCTCATTCCAAGTTTTCGATATCGTTGTTCTGAAAAAAAAAGTATAAAAAATTAGCATCACCACTATCGGACGTATCGGTGATGTTAGAAGGTCGTCAATAAATGGAATTTTTAATTGTACAAATATACGGATGAAAGAGTTTACCAATAATTTGAAAAATCGCAATACACGCGATTTCCTCAGTCGTTTTCCATATTCTCTTTGCGACGGTAGTAAAAATACTTCATCAGTCTCTTCGCGTGGCTCCGTTGATTCGCTACGGATTTCTAGTCGATTTTGCATGTTCATTTCATTTTCATTCTCGTCATCTTCTTGATCGTCTTCATCGTCAGCCCGATACCTTAATAACGTCATAAATAAAAATGAATTCAATGACGACTTATTATAATAACAATAGCTATTAACCAATATTAATGAAAAATATGTATAACCAACCGGTGAGGATAGTTTTGATTTTCAGCGACAATTTCGGAATTCTCGTTATCCCAATTTCGTGGCAGAAGCTTCACTTTAGGCACGTCGTACCATTTGGTATGAAATTTCGCCGAAGACGGAACGTGAAACTGTTTGGTTACCATACGTGATAGTATCCACTGATCGTCAAGCGATGGTAGAGCTTCTTCTTGATCAGCATCATTTTTGGAATTTTGTGTTAATCCAGATCGAGCGGCGCTGTTATCAAAGTTACCACTTCGTTTTCCGTGAGCTGTAAATGATTCAGTTTCTATTATTATTATCATTGTATTACTTCCGTTCGATCATGCAATGAAAATAATAAATTCGATGTAGCGGCGAACAGGGAAAATATTTTGATACTGTTTTATTGATTCTGTATTATTAATATATGCTAAGATAATAATATCAATATCATATAAATAACATACCACCCCAACACGAGTGTCCGTAACTCAAGCAAGATCCTGAAACATGATAAAAGTACTTATCGGAATGATTTTTATTGCAAAGTATTTTTTTTTCATTTTTTTTATAAGAAATAAAGATATATTCGATATTGAAAACTATGCTAATAATTGCACTGTTTAGGTTTTAATTTGTAGAGTAAGTAATAATGGTTTGTATATTTCGATCGTGTTGTTGAATGAAAAATTTAATAACATAATAATTTTTATATAACAAAATATTAAAATTGCAATTTCGAAACTTGCCAGTCTCGTTATTCGAACAATTGGCGTTTAGATTTTAAAATTAATTGAGTCTTTAACGGTAGATTTGCCGACATTGATTATCAACGTCAACAGGAATCGCTAAAAAAATAATGTACCTACATAGTACATATTAATTTTGAAAAGTATCATTAACTCACAATTTGATCGCGTAATTGTAATGTAATCAATTAATTTACTTTTTTAAACGTAATTACAACATATTAAATAAATATCATTAAAGAACTTTTCTGATGACGATAAATAAAATTAATATTTTTTTTAATTACAATTATTAACATATCTCGTGTACAATATAACTCTGTTAATCCAGCGATCGAAATGTCTGCTCATAATAATAACTATAGTTGCTAATAAAAATAATCATTTTCTTACGGAATAAATTAGTACTTTGAAAATTAGGCTGGGACATATCAAGCATTGAAACGTGCACGCAAGCATAATATCTAGATGCAGAAAGCATTGAGATCTAGAAAGACGCAAATAAAATTGTGCAAGTGAAAATGGAAAAATATAAGCCCAAGAAGAAGAAGTAATATCCCAAAGGTACGTAGGTGCATTTCTTTATGACAAATACAAATAAAGTTATTTATAGACCATAATAAAATTTCCAATATTTTTTTCAAGTACGCGAATACCACAAATTTCTACAAAAGAAAAGAGCATAAAAAATAACGCCAGACAAGATCAATTTTGAAATTGGCCAGGTACCCCTCCTATGCAAACGCTGTGGTTACTTCTCTACAGCAATAGGAATAGCTATAGGGTATCCCTGAATGGCGTCACAGAAACAGTCTCTTTCGATTCTAAAATTTGATTGTGGCCTACAGAAACCCTATGGGACTTCGTATGTCACAGGCTTGGTCGGCTCGAACCATAGCCATAACCATAAACAGCTGTCCAATTGTCGACACGTTGCTCACGTGGGATTTGAAAGACCATGTCGCATGTAGGAAACCTATCAGCGGATAGCCCGATCGACTGTGTTCGGCTCCATATTAATTATCGCTTTAATACGTCAAACAGAGCGGACGAGCAGGGAGAAAGAAAATTATTGTCTCGTAATTATGAATTTTGTTCGATTAGTATTTTATTGTGACGTATGCGAAGTCAAGAACAAGATCCGGTTATTTATATTGTTCTACCCTTGATGACTTATCCCGTTTCAATATTTGTATCTTAAATTAAAGAGGCCCGAGCGAATATCGTGAAAAAATTATCTTCCGATAATATCATGAAAATTATATTCGAATAAAACGCGATTCGTGAAAATTGACGAGGGTACGTTTACCTGATATACATAATAAGAAGAAAAAAAAAAAAGTTATAAAGATTCCTCGGTGTATATACAATATTAATGGTGTATGCAAATAATATCTTAGTTTCAAACGGCAAGCTATTGGCCGTACCTACGCGTCATTCAAATACACTGTATGTACACAGATTATAGGTACAAGGTATGCAACACTCAGATCTCTTCCAAGAGGCTGCGTATAGGGTTGTGGGTACTTGGTGATTTCATTGAAAAGGCGGCTTAATTAAATCATAATAAAGGCACTCAGACCGGATGGTTGAAAAAGTCTAACGCAGTGGGCTCTGCCAATGTATGCATACTGTAAGGAAGAAACTGAAATACTCGTGAGGGTAGGAGCGATACATGTTATTCAGGTGCAGAAAACTGTTGTAATTATATAGAGTGTGCTATATCCACTTTAAGCAAATGCATTTTTCTTTCTTGTTTCTATCCACCCCCAGGATTTTCACGGAATTTCGGGCGCTTCTCTTATTACAAGCGAACATGCGAGAAGAAGTAATCGCGAAATAATGCGGAAAAAGTTTGCAGAGTTACGTGGGCTGCGCATGTGGGATATATAAATATACAATAGTATATCTATGATAAATTGAAAAGAGCGAAGAGGAGAAGACAGGGGAAGCAGTTTCGCTTCAGGGAAATAGTACCATTAAAAAGGGGTAAGTTAATTAGTACGTCGTTCTCAGGTGGAAGTCACGTAACTATTGGAGGCGTCAAGAATCGTTTTATTTATTGATCTTCGTATGTCGGATAGACATATGGATCTCTATATGTCCGTATGTCCAAATAAAATCAATAAGCATCGATTAGCAGATCCTTTAAAGAATTGATCAGTTTCTTTTTTTTTAACGAAAATACAATACTTGGAAATCTATTGATATAGTAGTTGTAGGCGTAATTGCTTTGATTGTTTTACAAAATTGTCGGTGTATAAATTTACAAAAAAAGTATAATAATTGGAAAAATTTTCAGAACCTCGAGATAAATTATGATCGGTATTTAAATATTGATCAAAGGTCTCTGTAAACGGTTATCAATACCTTAGCGGAAAATTCGTTTTAGATCTTTGTAGACGAATTGTAGAAATTTTTATTGATCTTTATGTTAACGTAAATAATTCTTAGCGAAGGGGAATGTATCCGATCAATCTTTGATTGCCATTTTTTTTTTTTCTATATTGCACTGTTTTTGTTATACACTTGATGCTCCTGAATTAAATCAACAGGTGCCTAGGAATATCGACGCGACGCTTGCCGACGCCCCGCTCGACAGCTTTGCACTGAACTGAACTTTACCCTGCACTGAATTCTGAAGATTTGTTTGATATTTAAAAATTAAATTTCTCTGAATAAAACTCGCCAGTATTTTAAATTAAATCTTGCGAGGCGAATGGCGCTGCATATAAAATATTAAAACAGACAGTATTTCTTGATTGAACGAGGTAAACTGCAAATTGGTATCATGATTATTGATGCGAATTTTTATTAATTAATTTTTACGCAATCCAATCAGACTCACTGATATCTGTCAATAGGACTTTCGCGTAATGATAAAAATCAGTTAAAAAAAGATAATATTTCATTATTATTTATGCACGTGTGCGTATAACACAGAGGTGATATATCTGTATTATTGGATACACGATATACGCTTGTACCAACCAGATGTTCTTTCTACGTGTACGAACTCATGTGTGGATCCTTTGAAATGTCAGTAACTGATAATTCAGCAATACGCGTAAGTCACGGTAAAGTGCAGTCTGGGATAAAAACAATTCAACAAACAATTATCGGAAAAACGTGACTGGACTTCCAATTTTGTATTGTGCTCTACAGTGGATGCATTTTATTGGTTGAGATGGGGACTCCTTTGAGAATTATTTTGAACCTTTACGAATATCATCCCTTGGGAGAGGAACGTTGATTGCTGTATCTCGTGCTAAGACTGCGATAAATACACGCTATGAAACATACGCTGCATACGTCGCATATTTATTTCTGTTCTACGTCATAATTGTATACATTGTGACGTGGCATCTCAGGCCTGTCACAAAGAAGGCCCAATTTGGGTTCGTCGTGGGGCCCGATATGCTGAGGGGTGGTTCTCGGGGCGCTGGAATAAATTGGCGTGTATGAGTTGTGAATTCTCATCGAAGGTTTTTTTTTGTTTTTGAGTCGTTATGCGAATGCACAAAGATTCATTAAAAAATTGCAGTATCTACGGGGCCTACGGGGGTCGTAGAATTTATTTATTTAAAAATCGGTGTATTTCATTGCGGTGAAAGTATAATTCAATTATATCGATTCCACGTTACTTGCAATTTTCGTGATTGATTATTTAACACAGCTCTTGTTAATCCCCAATCGTCTCTATTAAATTTTCATTGTATCCGTTAAGTTCTGGACAATATTCGTACAGCTGCCGTAAGGCTGTTGAGTTTTCGGACTAAACGGTTCCTTGTAAAATTACTAGATGCCAGACATTTTTCAAATTCAATTACGGATACCGGGCACTGTGCGCAATATCATAAATCCACAAAGTCACGCAAATTAGGATCCCATAATTCTGTAAAATCCACCGCAAACTACTGGATTCATAATGTAATCGGGACGGTATCAAGTTAATCCCCAGCTGTAGTAAATCATGAGGGATTTGACGTCCCGAAATGCGTGGGGAGGGATTGAAGATTTCCGGGATTATATTTGAGTTCATTGAAAATATTTATTTTAATATCGTGTTTCGGACACTTTGATTCATAGATAAACGCGCGATTAATGTAAATTATCAGATACGAAGCTTATATTTCGATCGTGAGACCAAACACGTTTAGGTTTTATAAAACCCGTGTAACAATTACTTCTTTTCCCGCAAACATCTTTGTTTTTACGCGAAGCGTATTATTTTTTTTTTATTAGCGGAATTAGTTGTAATGTGTTTTTTTTTTAAAAAAAAGGTGATTCGGGGACATGTTTTTCGGCATAATATACAGCGGCTGAAAAAGGCGTTACATGGAAAATGTTTGAAGCTACACTGTATGCATCTTGTAGTAGGAAATGTGGTAATTTAATTTTGCTTTTATACTGCAAAGTTGTATTTATTACAATTTTGGGATTTAAAGTTCGTGAAATGCTTTTATATAACGTCGATAGAAAAATCGTAAAATGTATTATACACAGTGTGATGATCAACAAAATATATAATATACGTATATTAATCATTGTAGAAGTAATAACAATATTTTGACATCCAAGAACATCGTAGGTAGCAATTTTTTCGTTGTTACGAAAAAGTCAGCCGAACGTGTTACATATTTCTGCCAAAAAGACGTCTTAAAGATATCCGGAGTCCGAAATTTGACTTTCGGACATGGGTTGGCTTACGGATAACTTTTTTGGCGGGCATATGCAGCCCATCGCTTTTTCGTAACTTCAAAAATTATTACCTGCATTTTATACTGCTTGACGTGATAATTTCGTGATTGTGATATAATAATATACGAGAAATTGAATTGAAGTGCGTTATACACGGGGATTTCAGGCACGATTGTTCATGACGTTAGTCACTTGGGATTGTATGCACATTGACAAAATTGATTTTAGTTGAAAATTGTGCACGAAATAAAATCAAACTAACGAATAAAATTGGAAAAACAGATCGAATTTGAGAACTCAAGCGCAATAGGATTTGAGAATAAAAGTATCTATAGCTTTTTCGGATGAATACTAAAATATAAAAATTTCATTAATTCTCTTATCTAATCAGCCTCAAAGTGATTTGATCTTTAGAAAAATAAAAGTAAGTCAATCAAAATAAAAAATAAAGAGCTCCAAAGTGAACTACCTCCTCCTACGGTCAACGTATCGTACTGCTCGTGAAAAATGCATTCTCGTAATTTTCGACTCTTGTCGATGGCGTGGTTTATTTTCGATTTCAGTTGACATCGATAACAATAATATAAAAATATATTTCGTAACCCTTTATCAAGCTGTATATTTGAAAAAAATATTTCATTTATATCGGATAATAACATGCATTACAAGATCGATCAAAAATATATAAATGTGGCAATTAAAAGTAACTCGAAATATCAGAATCACAATATAAATAAACAACAGCGCAAATGAGAAGGAAGACATACAATTGCTGATTCGATCTTTGAATTTGCTATATATAGTCACTTTAATACATACCCGCAGCGCAGCTTGCGAAACAGAAGACCACTATGAAAATCAAGGTTCGCGTAGTCGTTGTAAGGGTAACAATCCCCCTCGAAGCCACAATTCCGTGATTTACCCTCATTTTAACCTCGTTCTTGTTTTTTTTAATTTCTTTTTCCACACCTCCTACGCTCTTGCTGCACGTACATGCGAAGAAGAAAAGAAAAGCATTCTTCAAGCTCATTATCACACAATTCGGCCATTATCAGGATTTCGAAACACGCATCGACGATCTATGAATGCATATCTCACGTGATAGGCATTATTCAAATTATAAATCTCAAGGAGTACCGATATTCCATTACATATTGAATATTACATATTGCGAGTTAAAAGTTTTTTCATTATAAGCACCGCTCAAGTAACTTCTTTAACTAGAAACTGCGCAAACCGATCATGGATTTATGATGGATTTATACAGCAGAGTGAAAAAGAAAACATTTTAACGAATGAGTATGTATCGTGATTTCTTAAAATTTACTCAAATATTTTATCACTTTTCAATACCATTTAACGTGATATTTTTTTTGCAAAAAGATCTGTACAGTTAAGATTGCAGAAAAACACTGAATGGCAGTACTTCTTTTCTGATATACAGTGTCGGATTTTGCATTAATAATTGACCTTGATTGCTTTTCCCCTTTATCAAATGGTACATTACGTACAATAAATATATATGTATTTGGTGTTCTACAATAGATATGTATGTATCTGATCCTATGTAAGGATCGATGTGAAAAATTTTTTTTGTACGATACCAGAAAGCAAGGGGATAAAATATAAAATTTAGTTACGTGTCCGAGATTCACAGATAACAAGGAAACGACGAGATCGGTTACTGCTAACTAAACAAGGACTGCTGACTAATTGAACATAAGATTAATTAACACGGGGATCGTCGCACCTCCATCCACCCTGACCACTCCCCCATGTCAACGTACCATGCACACTTTATCACGATTGTATTTATATTAGCGTATTGTCAGTAAAATATTAGCAGCAAATAACATAAGATGCACGCGTATATACATGTACATATTGAAATATAAAAAAAGAGTAAACCAATTATTTCTGAAGATAATACGTTGCTAATAACTTTAAATACACTAATTTTCTAAATATTGCATGGAACTGAATTTCATTGAAAGTTTTGTAATATTGTTAAAGTCATCGGTATTTTGGAGCAACGATAAAGGCATCATTGATATATCAACGATAATTTCACGATTCAAGTTATACGTAGACCGATCTATAAGTTTTTAATTTATTAAGGCCTCGTAGATACCGATGCATGATCAGAAAGACCATGCCGATCATTACGAATATAGAGAAAATAGAAAAATATTAATGAAGTGATTTTAATATTGCTTATGTTCTACGAGTGGATAAAAATGAATAATAATAATTATAAATCCGTTATCACCCAACCACTAAACGTTACTCGTCGACTCGTCCCAAAATACCCAAAAGATCAATTATTTTCTTATGTAATAATCGAATACGATTTCCGCCATAACATCCCATTATCGGACACTTTCCCTGATATCGGTTAATCGGTACGTTTTGGTTTTTGATCGTCGCTGCTGAACGATCCGTCAATGAAAATTGACAATTGACAACACTGCTCGAGAATTCTTCGTGCTTACGTACCCTTATACAAGATCCGTGCTAAAAAAGAGTAATGCGATAAATATAATGCAATAAATTTGGTGAAAGCGACAAAGCCAGACTAACGATAAGCCAGAGCGAATGCGATTAATATAGAGGCAGGTGTGGACGGTTATAAGTGAACAATATCGAAAGGTTCGCACCTGAACTCGGACTGCTCCCGTGAGCACGAGGGCTTTTATAGATGCGTCCTGTGTCGGTGGTGGGTGGCAACGTCGACGCCGAGAAATGATGCGACGTGGTGGGGTGCTGCTGTAGCCCCTAGAATGTAGCTTTTAGGCCGTCCCAGGCGCCGTTCAGGTTTGCGCACCTGCGTTGGCGACTGAACAGTGGGCAGGCATGTATTCGGACGGAGTTCCTTGGGAGCAGGTTTAGCAGCCTTGGCTCATTGTTAATACGACGATGCCATATTGCTTGGTTAATATATTTAAGCGAACAGGTCGAAATCGGGTTCGATTAACCTTCGGCTACGGTCCATTCATTGGGGAGAAACGAGAACGTGGATGAGCCACCTGTTTGCGCCAGGCGAGGACGTCCCGACGCTGGGATAAGTCCCGTCGCCGCGAGTTACATTGACCTTTCGATCGCGTCTGATGATACGAATGGATGAAAATTTTTATTGATAGCAGTGTTGCTATACAGATGGATCGGCTAAGATGCACGTTTCAGATTTGCGGTGGAAGGGTGCGCAATTTCGAAAATCTGATGTCACGACTATTGAATTTTTTTTTTTATTACGCATCGAACGGGCATGTTATTACTGTTGGCTTAACTTCCGGTCGCAAATAAAAAAAATTATTTTCGCCATTTCAAATGATATTGAAAAAAAATGCAAGGGTTGTAGAGCATGAAAATATAATAGAGATGAAAAAAAAATTGGACGGATTGCACACATAGTGAGGGAGATATTTGCGTTTGAAATTTTATCATTTTTTGACAAATTTCTGATACTGGCCTTAGCTCGTGCAACAGCTTCACGCCGAACTCACGATTCGCAATCGTTCTGAGATAAGCGTTCAGTCAGACGCAAACGTACAGGGTGGCTGAAACGTATTACAATGCTATTTTTCATTATAATTTAGAAGCCGAAGTACTCCTGCTGTAGATTTCTGTGATCCTGGATGTAGATTTTGGAGTCTTCGTCTTCCTGGACGTGGATTTTCGAAATTGTCCTAGCTGTAGATTTTCGAAATTGTGTTTCACCACAAATCTCAAACATGCATCTTAGCTGATAAACTCTCTGTACAAGGTAAAAAGGGTATTTTGAGAAATTTCTTGTCTTTGTACATTTAAAAAATTGCGGAAGTTCAAAATTACGACTTTTTTTTTTGTAGTTCCTGGAAAGTGATTTTAAATTTAAAGCTCTTCGTCTTTATTCACGTTTTTGCTGAATTCTTGTATTTTTTGTAAGGGTCTTGACATTGGCGTAGGTACAATCCGGGAGTTTTAAATTGAATTTGACTGATAGGCAAGCACCTGAAATTAACTCACTTCGGTGTAATTTTATTTACACGACTTTAAGTCCCTCTTATTTAACTTAATCGAATTCACTTTCTGATCTTTACTGATTGCAATGTACGATTTATATATATATATATGTATATTATTGATTTATGTTTATCTACTTATCGCAAATTGATTTTTCCGATCTCTGGATCAACATTGAATTCTTCAAAAAGCTTTCACCATCTCCTAATGTCTACCGTGTTATTTTATGCGGTATCTTTGACTTTTCAACTACTTTCAGGAACTTCTGGTGAATTCACAGTCGTGAATGTAGGGTGCAATCGTTCATCTGTTGTATTTCTTGCCTCGATCATCTTTTGAACCGATTCATCCAATTTGCAATTTTTTAGATAATTTATTATTAACATAACGAATGCTTACTTTTTATCGATAATCGCTTCAGGATATTTTTATCGAACGATTAATATTACTTGAGAATTAAGAGCTGGAATAATCGTAGTAAGGTTATGCAATTGTTATCAGTAACGCGTATTTGGGCCAATATTATTAAATACAATTAACTCATATTTATAAACGACGTTTCGTTATTCATATTCTTTATTTTATCAATCGCCAATAATAAAAATCTGTCTAATTGAAAAATTGAAATATACCTGAAACTGTAAACTATATTTTATATCGCATTTAATAAATAATTCATGTTTTTAACCTCGTATAAATCAGATATGAATAATCAAAACTTCGTTATGTAAATTTAATATATTTTGTTGTTTTATGTTATTATCAACGTTTTAATGTGTTAAGAGTATTGCATTTTCACGGGGTCAACACTTTTTATCAAGAAGCTTTTGATTGCGTAGGATGATATTATATTGCATAAACGTTAAATCAAAATGACAATAATTTTTTGGCCGTGTATACTATCACGTTAATTTTAGCCTTACGCACGGTACGGAGGTCTTTGCTCAGCCGTGAAATCTATATGTAAACCACCGATGCTGTTATCACTGGAAATTTCATTAGACATCAGGTATCTTGGTGAATCTAGTTGGAAATTGGTGGAGCCCATAATCTGGTTTACTCTTCGCTATTGTCAGCTGACATAACGACGTTCACCTAATGACGATGGCTTTCGCACGCGTTTCTCGTAAACAATATATATATATATACATATATATTCGTTTTCAGGCTAGCAAAATACAGTAAACTTTCCTAACATTTTTTTTTTTAATTTTAGTAATCCACAATCTTAGACATACACTATAATTATTCCGCGCCAATAATCTGAAAATCTTTAAACCTTATAAAAAGTCTTTTAATAATCGCCATATCACGTTAATAATCACCTAATAATAAAATTCATCAATTATTCACAATTTCGATGAATTCATAAGAGAACCGATCGACTTGAATAGCTCAGGATGAGACAATACAGTTTTCCGAATGAAGCATCAGGGATCTAGTGCAGCAAATAATAAACGTATTACGCAATGCAGCCATGTGGCATAGGAAAGGATCACAAGAGTAGCAACAGTTACGCACGAGATCCGTGAACGCATGGGACATTAAGTTCGCCAGAGAAACCGTTGCCGCACCTGGGACCCTTAACCAAGAAACTAGACGTTATTCGCAGAAGTACCATTTGTGGTAATATTTGCCAAAGCTTTTATTACGTAACACCTAATCGCTTTATTTAACACAGTATAATACTCGATAATATTCTACCAGCCGTGTATAAGGTACGCAGAACAAATACAGCGCAATACGGTGCTTATTATATTAATTCTAATAAAAATATTTTTTCAAAAAAGTACTCGCACTAAATAATCAACATTGTTAGAAAAGGGTTAAATATAAAAATTAATAAAATACTATTACACCTTAATATAGTGAAAATCAAATGAACATTGTCAACTGACTTGGATCCTGCTTCCTTTTCATATTGAAATCTTTAGTGATCTTCAGTTTAAACTTTTGTCATCGGTTCGTAAAAAAAAAAAAGTTCATAGAAATACTTTTTCGTAATATAAATAGTAAATTGAACTGCATGAACTTTCTAGTACGAATACGTAGAAATAATGGTAAGATTATTTTAAGTGCAAATCATTATCGACGCTTACTATACACGAATCGTGACGTCACGTTCATCCCCCGACCGAATAACATATCGTGCTACCACTATAGTATCGATACGTCCGTATAACATACAGTAACGATCAGTCAAATATATATTCTTTTATTATCAAAACGTGTATCTATATACGTCTTAAAACAATGTATTCGCATCGCCGTTCTCACATGTAAATAAAGTAACAAGATCGGAACTATCGTTACACAATAAATGTTACGGACGAGATTTCAATATTTAATCTTCAAATAATTCATTTATCGATCAATAATATAATTACGATGCAAATCAATTTGTACTTGCTTCAATTTTTATAATTGCTATGACCGATTTCATTGATATTCGACAACCGAGATTTTCGTGCTGTATCCGTGCATACGGAGACCTTTCAATGATTTCTATTGAAGCACGAAAGGGAGTTTCGCATTGAGGTAACTTGGGAAAAAAAAAGAAAAATATGACGTAGCATGTATCGATTATTTGGATGTTCTGATATGGCCAAAGGAAGCAAATCTCGCTGTACAGTAGCGTGGCTGTAGGGTTCAATTGGCACGTTGTTACTAATCTGCTAATCAAACAAACAGCACGCGCTGTTCACATTGATAAGCGTTACAGGGTGCAGCACGTGCAGTCCTTAACAAATCCGAGTATTATTTTATTGTTACAGCATCTTGAGATTCACTGAATACACTTGGTTGGCATTTACCGTGTTATCAATTAACCTGTAGCGTTATATGACTTTTAGTGTAAACTAATTATTCTGAGCCACGGCATTGTTTTATTACGATTTAATTTGTGGGGGGGTTAGTCACCGCTCTATTTTTAGCCCGATGTTTTATTTTTATACAGACATTCCTTTCGCGCGATGTAGCTTGGATATTTTTAAAAGTTTGTACATATATTCAAAGAACAAGAGACCCAAGAATTATTGTCATTCTCAGACACGAGTAGCGTCGATGATCGTTATAAAAAAAATCTGTCCAGGAATGTTTCTACAAATCTGTTTGACAAAATTGCCATAAAACGTCAAATCTTGAAAGCTGCCTTTTAGGTCTGCTAGATTACATACGGGTCGACCCAAGATATTCAAAGCTCTTGCGGTTCTTCCATCAATTTGCGATACCTCCCGTATTTTCGAAGTGCTTCCAATACATTGTGAACAGATCTCAAAACGAAGTGAAATATTTGATCAATATAATACATACGAAGTCAATGCCCGTATAGCACAATCGTCGCGAAAAGCTCTTATGGACGTCTTTTAGGAGAGCTTGGCAATGTGTAGGGAAGACGTATTAGAAACATTATTTTTCTTATGTCACGGTGGAAGTGTATTAAGGACCTTATTCAGACATTGTAATTGCCGCCGCATACATATAGTGGCGCTACAGTAGTCATCGTATGTAAATTATGCGCACGAGTAAACGATCTTAATACTTGTGTTCTAAATACGAGGTTTTTATGGTTTTTCCAACTGGCATGGATACGTTAAACTGCGTGGTTACAGAACTGATTATCAGTACCTACAGGCGAGGCATCGCAGGAAGTTAGGAGCCGACAGTCGGATACAAGACGTCTGCTAGCTGAAGAAGAGTTCGTTACAAAGTCCATACGACGTCCCTGGTGTAGTATGGGTGACGTATATAGGTATAAGGTATGTGTATGGAACTATGGAGTATCAATTTAAAAAAAAAATTGACCCAAAGTATATTTTAAGCAAGAATTCGTAAGAATTTTTGGCCGTGTTTGAAAAGTCGAAGACGCACGAGTTTTCCCAAATATACAGGCGTATGACGTCACGATCGATCATCAAGTTTCACATTGTTTGACATATTGGATAAATTGCTATGGGTTCGCGAGTTACTAGGAATAATAAGACGTTTACAGTATAAGGAAAAGCAATTTCGTTGCGGTGTCTTGTTAACTGACTATTCGCGAATTGTAAATGTCAACGTCGACGCCAATGCTATTTGACAACGTTAAAGGGACGAGCGGAGAGCGGCGTCTGTACAGTCTCTTCCGTCAGAAGTTTGAAGAACTGTTTATCAACAGTTGGTTGCATAATAATTGTGTAATATTTAAAGTTATTGCAGTTTAACCAAATTTACGGATAATAAGAATTGGATTACTTAGTTTTGAGAGTTATGGCGTCTTAAATCCTATTGTCCGTAGCTTTGACGCTTGTACGGTGAACAAATTTTTCTACGATCTTGTAGATGGATTTGTTGATTTTTTGTTTGTCAAGTTTTTCCACGCTGGATTACGATTATATATGGAGAACGTTAATAGTTGTAAAGAAAATTATTAAAATACAGTATAAAATTTTGAATCGGTGCCAAGAGTATGATTTCATTGAAAATACCGAGGTTCTTATCGCAAGAGAACTCAGTTGACTTGATTTTTCAGTTTCATTGAGATTAAACCAGAATCTATGTTTACCGATATAACGTCACAATTAAAATTTGAATTTGAATCGATCCAAATATTTGTCAATCGTTACACTCGCGTTTATAACATAATTTCGATGATCGTCGCACACGTTTGTAAATATTGGAAAAAAATTGTGGGTCATTCGCAAAACCAAATTACAGTAATCCGATTATATACCAATGGATCTTATCAAGGGATTGTGTAACTTAACGAATGACATAGGAACAATTAGAGAAAATCACGTGAATCTTGAACAAATTTTTTTCTACAGTTTATTACCTGTACATCGTCCCACTAGCTTTTCGCGTGGTTCATGGATTTTAGATTGATATTTTAATCGAAAAAAAAAGATTATCCGAAATTCAATTGTTTACAAAGAATGAAGATTATTAAAGAATAACGGACTGTTAAGGATATAAATATCTAGGAGAGTTCAAGCGTCACTATCAAGTGTGCTCGAGGATAAAGTCGATAAGAGCCGTAAACCCAAACTGATAGGGAGGTGATAGAATGATGACAAACCCTTGGCTTACCTTCAATTAAGTTACCCCGGTGTCCCAAGTCCAATAACCAAGCTCTAGGATCCGACCTAGTATATCGATTCTCTTAGAAGAAATGTCTAATCTTGTTTAACATAAGATTTTAGGAAAAAAAAAGGCGGGAGATTTATAAGATACAAACATGCATTTCTAAGTATGCATAATTCCTTGTGTTAACTTCCTATACTGTTCCTCGTGATAATTTCCTCTCCGAGATCATCGAACTTCGGCGAGCGAATGCAACACCTGCGAACGATCTCTGCAATTCTCGTTCAGCCAATTGGATTGGAATACGAAAACCGTTTTCAAGTCAGGAAATGTTCTAGCGTATGACGTCACTTTCCTCTATATTGCTTCACCTCTATCGTCGTATTCGCGCGTCAGCCAGATAATCGCGCTTGTCTCTTAACAAATCTTATGAACTTTACGGCGGGAAATTGAAGACATTTATTTTTAATGTAAATGACAAACGTCACTCGTTTTATTATATTATTATATTTATTAATTTCTTACTTGAACGAAAGTATAGCAAAAATTTTCACGTTGAAATTGGTAATGGAGTAACTTAAAATTTCGCATAGAATTAACAAATATTTGATATCTCTGTAAGAAAAAACATACAGCTAGGTGATCAATCATGATCGATATAGATTTGTCAAGTCTTATAATTTGAGCCTGAATAGTGTGATTCGGTTATTCAGGTTAAAAATATTAGGAGAAGATACGGAATTTCGACATGCTAAAGAGTGTATGCGAAATTTTTCAGCGACAGATTGCGAAAAAATGTGGAATTTGCGAACGAAAATTGTGAAACGAAGAAAGGAAGTAACACGTTGAACAGCTTTGAGAATTACATAGAAGATATCTGGTCAAACCTTATAAATATTTCATGAAACTTTTATTTTTTAAAGTTCAAGTGTTTTGACATCAGTGTCACAAACTTCTGCTGTTGGAGTGGACTCGTGTAGAGACTGAAGAATCAAGACGTTCACAGTCTGGCGTTCATTCAGAGCTCGACGATGGGTCTGTTCAGGTGTAGTCGATGTGTCGGAGTGTCTCTTCTCCTCAAAAAAGAATTAAAAAGAAGTTTTGCCCCTCGGTAAATGCGGGTGTATGTACTGCGAGAAATGATAAAAGTGAGAGAGATGGCAATAGGTCGGAAAGAACGAAGAAAGTTTAGCGTAGGTACATTGGAAAAAAATCAATCAGTATTGATTTTTTATTTGGTAAGTTTTTCTGCGTCTTAATTGACTGATTTAAGATATTTAAGTATTAAAGATTAAGACATTAAGGTATTTACGTGAAGCTTCTAGTCACCAAGATTACATTAATAATTATTTTCTTATTAATAATCCTAACACGCTTTTAATATATTGAAACTGTATAATTATTTTCGGATAACAAAAACAAATATTGAATTAAATTTGAACTAAATTCTGTCTCGGGTTTTGATAAAAATGTATCTTACATTTAATTAGAACTATTGGTATTCGTTATCGATTTTTTTTAATGGATGCCAATAGCAGGAAGTAATTTCACATTAAACCACCTGAGACGTCATTGTTCATGTCGATCGAATCTGCCCGATTATTCTTTGCTTCATTTGAGCCACGAAAATATATATGACGTATGACTCGACCAATTGTGGAATAAATTGTTTCTAAGTAAAACGACCATCCCTTCTGAATATACTTACTTGTAAAGAGATAAGTTTAATTTCGTTATTTCAATCTACCTTGACGTACTTGATTTAATATTGAAAAATATTATAAGTTAATAAACCTTAAGTTTCCTTAATCAGCATAAAAAGTCACATATACATTGTACGTGCTTGATCATCAATGATTTTTATATATGCTTGAGAATCTATGGAGACTACGGTGAAAGGTAAAGTTCGAAAGAGAAAAAAGAGACACATGACTGCAGACTGCAGGTCCGTGTACGAATTTGAAATCGCGTAATGGAAACTCCAGGGACAAGTTCATCGCGGGTGACCCAGAAACTTTTCGAACCAATCTGCTTGATAAGGTGATCCTATCGATAAGGTGTACTAACGTCATGGCATTGTCTCTTCTCCGCTATAGATGAACAATTTCCGTATAGTCGTTGTGTTATTGTTTCATTATGTAGATGACGTGAACAGTGGTTCCGGTTGAGTGGGTCGCTCATGTGAACACACCCTGCATTCCCTCCCCTCTCTCCTATCGTCGCAAGGTGCCTTCGACCTGTAACTTCGAATTGCCATTGAATCTTTTTCTTCTTGGAGAACTAGTGACTTTTAAGTAGTTTTCAATTTAGTCATCGAACACGGACGTTATGCTTTTACGAATTAATTAATCGCCAATCGATATCCACGGGATTGAATGGGACTAAGGGTGAATATTTTTTTTATTGTCAATCATATACAAATTCCGGATGTAAAACTCTGTATAAATATTGTATGACGAAGAATGAGTATAAGATATTTTAATTGTAAAAGAAGTCAAGCGACGTTATCGACGATTTGAATTATTCAGGAAACATTGGTAAATTGGTGAAATATTTTATTCGAAAATCGTATAAACATTTATTCACGTTGATGGGTCAGAAACGAGAATGGGACTTTAATGGCGGATTTAACATGGGATGCACTTGCGTCAAGCTACTAACAGATTGATATATTGTGATGGCAGACACATGGCTTTGGTGGGTCATGTATGTAACGTTCTATGCGTAGGTACACGGACCATTTCACTGGACAAAATGCATTCGCAATAAAAAAGATAAATAAACGAGGTGCATAAAACGTAACTGCGCCCGATTTACTCCGTTGGTAACGCCTGGTGGGTGTTTTCGCTCCTAGCATCAACACGTTACACTGTTTCGCGAAGGCCAAACTGGGCTAAACACTGCGAGAACCTTCCGCTCTCGGAAAATTTCAATCCGTGTTGCTCTAGCCGGTCGAATCATTTTCACTGAAATTTTCTGTTTCGATGTATCGCGTCCTTGTGAACGGACTTGTTACGAATTTCAAGGTAGACACGGTATAGCCTTGTCGGACTTTTCATTTCCTTTTTTTTTATTAAACTGAACAATTTTCTATTTTGAAATTGTCAACAATTTTAAACGTACGAATCCTGATTTCTGTTCATAATTCAGGCTGCGGTGTACGTAGATAGCGAAATTTTTGATTATGGATCAAGGTGAAAGGGGAAATTTTTATTATCAATCAGCACGACATAAAGAATATTAGAAAAATTGTAATCCATTAAAATTAGTATAATTAACCTTAGCTCGTCATACCTGATCCGATGAATCAGGGAAAACAGTGCTTTCTTCATATATGTTCGTCACGACACTTTTTTTTTTTTGTAAATATTAAAACTTTCGAAGAAATTATATTTTGGTATCGAACTACATTTTATTCTTATTATTCAAAATTTTCGCGTTTCGATTTCAGTAGAATTGAACGTAAGAATTTATTCAAAAGTTACGTAATAATGAAATCGTCGGTCTGGAATAGCCCAAGGGCTGCAAGATGGGTGCGACGATCTAGAGTGAATATTTCACGGTTTTTATCAAAATGAATTTTAGAATTCTATAAATTTGAGTAAATTTTCATAAAAAATTTTATTAATTCGTCCAACGACCAAAATTCGCCACACGCCATTGCCGGGAGGAAGAAGCAATTTTTAAAAAAATTTCATGGCAACGAATAAAACAGTAATTGCGAAGTTCGGCGTACTCATAAGGGTACGTGGTATCTAGTGTACCTACCCCATGTGGCACGTGACGCACTCACCTATATTAAATACGCTTTACGTCAGGGGCGTCAGCTTTCCGTAGTCATTTTAATTACACAACAGCAACAATCCTATTAAGTTGAGGTCGTACAGGGCGCCACCTAAACGTTAATACTATTCACCTATACGTTAATACCTTCAAATTATATATCTTAGCACCATCCCTCAACAGCCGTTAACGATGATCTTCGCACCCTAGCAAAAGAAGTTTTCTTCGAATCATCTCATTTCTCTGGATCTCAAATAGATTGTCACGTGGAATTGTATACGGCAACTGTATAGAACTTTACAGAAGGTTTGCATTCAGCTGGACAATTGGAAGGTTCAAAGTACGAGAACACGTGGGGCTGCAGGATATTTATATTCACTCAGATACCATATGTGCCTAATATTAAATTATATATGACACTTTGTCAATAAAAATGAACATATGATCTATATGTATACAGGATTATTCGACCTAAACGATCCACCTGAAAATAGCCTGTTCATTTGATTTTTATAGCAGAACCATATTCAGGTGGTGACTGGTCCTATGTAGGTTATAGTTATATAATATATGAGTCCACTTTTATATATGCATCTGCCCTCCTCCCTCGATGGACCCGTATAAAATTCTTTAATGGATAAAATTTCATTCAAATGTGAGTTATCGTAAGTCTAAGAAAATTTTTTAACTAATATCAATTTAAAGCTTGCAGAATTTATTTACATTGCAAACCGCAAAGTGATGCTTCTTATAAAGCAGAGCGATGTCACGGTCGACCGTACTAACCACGTCTTAGGAGGTTCATGCGTCCTTGGGTAACCAGCAGTTGGAAAATACGGAAGATGCTATGTATGATAGAGGAGAAATATTCATCTTGTTTTGCGGGCCATGCGTTGAAAATTACATGGCTGCAAATACTCCAAAGGCTCTTTGTCTCCGTTAAATTATGTCCAGTTGTGCTGCTCTTAACGTTCTTATCTGGAAATAGAATTTTCGAGATAAAAGTAATTTTAAACTTATATTATCTTTTATTTTGTTATACAATATTGTATAATTATATTCTTCTCAATGAATCATAAATATTTTGTTGCATGGGGAACACGTGATTTGATCGATATATATAGATTGTTAATGCTCTCGGAGCTGTCTGCACTTATGAGCATAAATACTCGATTGATTTTGAATTTTTTTTTTATCAACTTTTATATCATTTGTTTATTATACTTCGAGGACATAGATCTGTGCGATGTAGAATGTTCATCTCAACATAGTAAAGTGTCGCTGGTTTGAGTATATGTAGGCCTTCGCTGTTTGATATATTCTGCCTTGTTGCACGATGGACATTGTGGATAAGGGACGAGATTTGCGAAGTGAAGAGTGATGTAATATTGTGGGCTTTATTGTGGCATTTGCGGCTCTCTCGTGAATTCTAAGTAGTTTGGAAATGTCTACGTCATTGAACACCGCGAAGAAAGCATCTTCCAAAATCACACGCATCCATATCCTATCCTTTTGTGCATTATTTATTGTATTATTATGCAGGGTTATATACGTATAAACTTTTGCAACTTTTTCAATCTTTTTCGAACTCATCTATATACGATACAGATTCATACGTGTAGACACGAATCTTTTCCTTACTAAGTTTATGCAAAATATTCGTGGATTAATATCTATAAATAATTTATTGTATACGGACAATGCATTTCGAAAATTATGTTCAACTTCTGTTTACTGGACTGAAAATAATGTTTTTTTTTTTAAGTCATCTTGAAATTATAAATTTTTCATGCTGACCCAAATATCAGGGGGTCTATTGTATGCAATTCGAATTCAAACCGATCCTTCATTATTGGATTAATTTTGAAGTCCTTTGAATCAAACAAAAGAGATCAAGAAGGCAGGATATTCTGCTATGTTTTCATTATACGTAATTTAATTAAAGAAATAGACGTAAAGTTCATGCTAGTGTTTTCCTTTTACAGGAGATACATATATGGTGAGTTCTAGCGAAAGGTTTTCTTTCGTATTTTTAGTATCTTGGAAACAGTGGCGCCATCGAACGCTTTAACCATGAAATTATTAAATATTTTTTTATCATCAGTCGCCAATTACGCGCTTAACTGTTCTTTCCATTCGGCCGGCAGCGAGCGAGCAATTGACGGCAAGCGCTCAGAAGGTGTTTGAGATGGGTAGTATGAACAGAAGATTGATTTGTTTCACCTTCTTATCTGCACCTTGGAATGTGAGAATGGTGCAGCCAAAACTATACAAATTATTTTTTAACTAACACTGCCTTTTCCACGCACCGATGTCGTCCAAATAAAAAGCTTCCCGTAGGGTGGCAACAGTGCATAGCCATTCAAGTAATTCATAAGATATTTGATTCGAAAGATTGGCACGCAGGTAGAAGAGTAGCTTTGGGTAAAGAGTTCGGTCGGTCGTTGGCCGTACCGTCGTTTGCCCACAGATGGCGCGAGACTCGACCGAATCTCACATGTTAAATACAAAAATTGATAAGTAGTATAAAAATCTATTTTTAATTGTATTAACTAACAAATCCAATATCGATCAAATCCTGTCAACGTTTACATTTCTTTTTATCATTGCCAAAGATTACACCTATTCTCAGGATTCATTGGACTTCCTCTGGGACATTGAAATGCCTCGCTGAATCCTTGCGTATTCGATACCGATCCAATCACCCTGAGTCGACTTGTACTGTGTGTGTCAGTCTTCACAGAATACAAAAGATGTTCCGGCCTAATGGATTCGCACCAGGTCTGCAAAAACAAAAAATTAAGAACAATATCCATATACGTGAAGATTCACTAGAAATTCTTAGGAGGCAATCGTTTTACAAAATAGAAAATCAAAGAACGAAAAACTGATCAAACAGATCATATAAAATCAACTGTTAATGAACCAATGACATTTTTGAGTAAGGTAAACGTCTCAGTGGCCGGACAAAGCCTGTGTAGAAATACGGTTTCTTATGGCCGTCCGGATATTAGGATCGTAGCGTTAGGTATTCGGCCACTGGAACGATTACCTTACTCTATTCCTTCGCCGGTGAAACCTTAAAAACAATAAATTCCTGTAGTTCAGAAATGAATTAAATAATTTTGCGATTTTTATGATCGTTCCTTGTAACATTTAATATTTTTATATTTCTGCAAAATT
Source organism: Trachelus iudaicus (assembly GCA_030142595.1). Classification (NCBI taxonomy): domain Eukaryota; kingdom Metazoa; phylum Arthropoda; class Insecta; order Hymenoptera; family Cephidae; genus Trachelus; species Trachelus iudaicus. The sequence goes on from JARQTH010000052.1 coordinate 403,247, forward strand.
AATTATTGTGTCATGTTGACAATTTTTTCATTTTACTTTGCGCTAAGAATTTTCTCGATGACTCAAGAACAATTACCTAACAGAAGATTGTTTAAATTACTTAGAGAAAATTATTAGCTCAATTATTCTTAATTGGTAGTAGACTGATCTTGACCTTTGACTGACTTGATCTTTTACGGCAATATGTAATATTTAAATCGACATAGATTGTGATAATATACCCTCTGTCAGAGTCACAGTGGTAAAAATGTTTGACTTTGACACTGCTTTTTACTTATTTTACATTATTATTCATCAGTGCAAACCTAATCTTTTTTATAAAAATTTCTGATCATCCTTTACCATTAAAGCTGCATTGGCTAGTTTGAGTCGTAAATGATGTTTAACATTAGGAATGGTAAGCGATGCTCTTCAAAGAATAAGAAAGAACGTCGTTTCACAACTGATGTTTGATCCTGCTCACAGTGACGTCATAACAACGTAATCTCCATTCTTTATTAAAGTGTTTACCAACTTTTTTTTACCAGGTTTGTTAGACACTGCAATTATCTTAACTACACCGCAATTCATGAGAATTTCAGATTTTTCCATAACCGCCTCAATAACTGACAGCTGCGCGATGCATCCTGACTGCGAGCTTAATTAATAATGAATGAATCTTTTTTTTTCCTTTGTTTTCTTCAAGACCATACCGGTAAGTAAAATTACGTGACTGGTTATGCTTATTTCAACGACCTTTGAGATACCAGTAAACGTTTTATACTCAGATCAGTACAAACGATTGTTGCCTCTAAATTTACTGTAGAACAATGCAATTGTTAAACCAAATTTTTTCATGTACTTACGTTAGCATAAGACAAAAAAAAGATTTGCTGATTATTAAAATCCTCCAGTCCTGGAAGCGTGTCCTCTGTTATTCCGTCAGCTGCCAATTTTGTTTGATAAGCCTGATAAACAGCTTGAAGTCCTGTGCTGTCAGCAATATTTTCACCTTGAGTAAGTTCACCGTTCGCCTAAATTTTTAATGAAATTAAATAATCCATTTGTCAGTATGAATAATTTTAAGCGAGCGTCCTATAAATACGTACAAAAATTGTATCGTTCACTCTTTGGAGCTCTTTTATTTGATATTTGTTAAATTGATCGACAAAGCACTCGGCTCTTTCGTTATAAGCTTTTATAGTTGCGTCTGACCACCATTGAATTGCATTTCCGTTTTTGTCAAATTGACGTCCTAAAATAAAAAATTTTCGATTATTTGTTTGGGACTGATTTTTGATTCTTTACGTACAAATAATGGGGCACTGTATTACCGATATCGTCAAAGCCGTGCGATATCTCGTGGCCGATCACGGCTCCGATCGATCCATAATTGATAGCGCTGAAATAATAGAAATTTTTAACATTCCTCAAATACGTGACAATGGCAAATTATTGAAATTCGTTTACTTGGGCTGAGATGTACTGAAGAATGGAATTTGAAGAATCGCCGCTGGGAATGCTGTAACGGAATACAAAAAATTTGCATTGAATAATCGAATCGTCCGTTAATTAATAAATAATTTAACTCACTCAAAGAATTGCCACTGAATTTATAAAATGCATTCACCGTAATAGGCGCTACGGTCCACCTGCGATAGAACAAAAGTAGTGCGAAATTTCCAATTCGCATTTTAAAACATAAAATTTTATTTTATTACTCACTCGGTCTTGTCAACCGGTTTCCTTAGATTTCTCAAACTTTTCCTCAATGAGAATTTTATGTAATTCAATACATTATCGAAGTAGGACGGTCCCACTTTCATCTGTAAATATCGATAAAAAAATTGAAGGAATAAACAAAATTAATTATCCCATAGCACAATACTCACGCCCTTGTAATAATGCAAAATTGCTGAAGTATTCTTGTACCAATCAGGAAACCCAATGAATTCCGTCATACTTCTAAGTTTTTCCTTAGCCGCAGTTTTAGTCTCGTTGTCCATCCAATCGGAGCGCGAAATTTGAATATCGAGTTCATCTTCAATCTCCTTAACCATCTCCATAGCCTTCAACGAAGATAAATTAATTATTTTACAATCGACAGTATAATAAAACAAGATCGCCAAGACTCACAGTCCTTTTCGACTCTTCCGGAAAATATTTCTGTACAAACTGATATGACACAGCGTGGCTCAACTGGTTTTCGGAAACGCACGTCTGCCACCTGCAAATTTCATAAACTTTACCTCAAATGACAAATAAACACGAACCTTGTAATACCCATTTTCAACATGATATAACACAGAATGCGCACAAGGAACATCAACCATAATTATCCCCCCATTTAGTTCCTTTCTCTTTTCAGTAAAAAAACCCATATCGGGTTTTTATCGAAGTTTCGATTGTGGCATTGTTGTCGCTTTATTCGGATTTCGATTGGCTGTCGGTGACGTCAATGCGATGTGATTCCGAAATATTCGTTATACTTAGAAATTAAGTAACTGATTCATGAAAAAAAAGGATTGATTTAAAAATACTTTAATTTTCCAATTAGTAATTTAGTTGTTTTTGAAAAGATTCTGGTGTAAATTGGTAAATTGGTTAAAACACGTAAACTTTCATTTTCGTTCAGAATTGTTCGTGCCCGATTACTTAGAAATGACTGGGTCGAACGTAAAAACAAGCCTAATTTTGGAATCGATGGTAAAATTAACCCACAGAGTAAAAAAAGTTAATTGAAAAATACGCAATTTTAAGTTCAAACAGATTTTAGTCGATTACTCGGAAACGGCTAAGTTAATCGTAAAAAGTATCCAAGTTTCACGTAGTGCTACCAATTTCCCTCGAGATAAAAAAAAAATTCAATCAAACCCCAAGAATACTCTAGACTATTGCTAGTTACGAACCGCGGTTTCTGTTCAATGATACCGGATAAATTCTTGATCACTGCAAAATTGATGTTCCTCATTTTCTCATTCGTGTAGGGCAGCATGCTGCTCACGAATCTCCAGTGCAGATAATTTACTGAAAAAAAAAAATGTCGCATATTTAGACCGAACGCGAGAGCAAAATTACGATTCATCTATTTCCCAGTACTTATGTAAAGACTGTACCGATCGTTCTTTCCGAAGTTTTATCAAGTACATCAACAAGCTTAAAAATATATTCCATTTCGATAAGTAAAATCTTCTCTGTAATATCCACTTGAATATCGGCCTCGGTAAATAAATTTTGTATTGTCTTCAGCCAGTTTATCTGCACTCACATTAATATCATATAAAAACAATGAATAATTGTATCCTTTGAAGACTTCGTTACCTTTGCTCTTCTACTCTTAGGCAATGCCTTGTTGTACCACTTTTGTAGTCTACGAATAGTAATGTGATTGTACATGCGATCCACGTCTCGCCTCATTTCGTCAGGAGACGCGATCTAAAGAAAAATGTAAAATTAAAATTAATACTTTACATTGCAGAGTACGAGCGTGATAATAAAAAATAATAAAAGAAAAATACCTTAGCCAATTCGATCTCAAAATTAATCACATCAGCAACGTCCTTGGATATTGCTTTCGAATTGACATCCAAACGTCTGGATTCAGCAAACGCTACTGCAACTTCCTCTATGAATTTAGTGTAAGCCATAATTTGTTCTTGATATTGTTCACGTTCTACCAGCATCGATCGTGGTAACGTAAAATCCGGCTGGTCCAGCTATTAAAAATTAATCGGCAAGTCGAATATATCTTAACTATGTGACGTCACAGTTAATATATCTTTGGATAAGAATTACAACTGGTTATCCGAGTAGACTGAGGGAGGCGAATGAACTTAATAAAAATATCTACTGACCGTTAACAAATGTACGTTGGCATTCTTTAAATCTGTCGATACCGTCAAACTGTACAAAGTCGACTCTTCGCTTAATCGCGTATAATTCTCCTGAATCTGCTGCCAGGATATCCTGTTGCTGGTCCATTCCCATGCTCTCATAACCATCGGCCAGCCACCATTTTCTTCCAGAATAATTTCCAACGGCTTTATACCACTTTTCTCGATGGCGTCTAAGACAAAAATCTTATATTACCCAACATCAAAATTACTTCGCACTTTTCAGTAGGATCAAAAAGCGCGGTATCAAAAATCTCTCTGAAAAACATTTTCTAATCACGATATCAACGCATATCAATTAGTAGATAATTAGATGCTAAGCAGTCCGGTGAATATTCGTTCAAGTAACATATCGATAAGTTATGACTGTCAAAATAGCCATAGATCTTCTCCTCGACACGCTTCATAGTCTTCGCAATAGGATATTTGCAGCCGATAGGATCTGCTTATAATAATCGTGTAACACTGGACACCGAAGATCTTGAAAAAACGAATAAGTGATATCGTTCCAATGATCGATTGCGAGCTCTTAAATACAATGACGTATCGATCATACCCAAATTCATGCACGATTTGTATAATTGCTTGGCGGCCTGTACCGGTAGAATATCGCTGTCCATTCTTGGTTCTTCTAGAATTCCTAAGTCAAGAAAAAATAAAAAATTTATTCCCTCATCGTGTAACGTTACTCGCAAAAGTTTACACACGTTTATTTTTAACCAGCGCCTGTACCTCGTATACGCTCGTCATTCATTTCTTCGACTATTCTGAATTGATCCCAGCTGGGTTCAGTGGCTGGTATGGGATTATTTTGACGCCATCCGCCGCAAGCGTATTCATAGAAATCTTCGCAAGGATCAACGGACTTATTGAGACTCCGAAGAAATTTCTGGCCTGAAAATGAAATTACGCGCGGTCGTTCAATTCACGTTCAGCATTGGTTTTCTTATCACATCACTGAAAAAAGTGTATTGCAGTCTTTCGCGACAAATTACGATAGTTAATTAAATTATTGATGTAAAAAATATAAATCCGTAAAAAAGATAATTGATTATCCAGAAAACGAGGAAGAAAGTTAAATAGAAATTTGAAAATAAAAGCGATCAAGAAAATTTAACCTACCGGTAAGTCGACAGTCTTCCGTTTGACAGACTTTGGCATTGCCCATTTCTTGAGAGAGATTTTTTGTTCGAAATTTTCCAAAAATCCACGGGAGGTCATCAGGTATCTTCTCTACTATCCATGGGAGGGAATTTGTCGTGGAACCCGTGATCAGCGCCCCGAGGACGATTATTGCGTGTAATCTGAAGAAAAAAAAAATCCTTTTCAAAAATGTCTAATTTACAGAAAAACATTAAAAATAATACGAATTAGATTTAAAAAAACGTTTCGCAGCAGCGATAAATAAAAAAAATTATAAAATTTCTTAAAAAAGAATCTAAAGTACCGTAAGATACGTATAACGTTGACAAATGTTTTTTAAATTAAAAAATTGTAAATACTCCTTAAAAGAGGTCATTATTAAAATATTAATACAGCAGTAAGCTTACAATAACATTTCCGTGCACATGTTCCAGGAGCGAGTTCTTCGAAGAACAATAACGTACTGAAGTGAACGGACGAGCTTGTCGGTGATTCTTCAAGTTTGTGACGACGATGACGCTCGACCAACAACGTTCCCATCCGGTAACCCTGAAACTGTTTCTTCGCAAAACAGTCGGTTATTTAAATTTTCCCATTGCTAACATCCATTACAATATAGTAAACTTTGACAAGTTTATAATAATTAAACAAATAATAATATTACATGTATAATACACGATGAGTAATAACTATCTACTTACACGATACAACCTTCGAGGCTTCCCTACGAAATTCGTACGATTGCTAGAAGAGTGAAGTCTTTCGATAAAAATTCCAAAACTGAAACTATTTCGATTATTATTAAATTAATATAATTTAACGCTGCTACGAGTGACAAGTGATAATTATAAACACTTGCAATTGATTCTAGGAAAGTTATTCTTTAAAGTTTTCAAAGATTCCACTGAAATTTACGTAATATACAATTGCGCAACCAAAATTGCGAAAAATTCACAAATATTGCACTATACCGTGTGCAAGAGTAAAATATCAATAACGTACGTCGTATTAGTTAAATTGAGCGAGTATCGCGAAATCTGTGCTGTACCGTACCGTGAGAATATAGAAAAAAAGCGTGTTTGTAATCTTAAAAATATTCTTAAAAAAAAAACCATAAAATAAAATATCAAATGTTTCAATATTGTCAATAATTTTTTTGCGTGCTGCCTAATAGCACAAAAAGCTTTATCAATGTATCTTAAGATCTTACGTAACTCATCCTTTCTTAACAGTCCATAAAAAGGCCGATTTCTCACACTCGTTCCGACGTCTCCATTATAACGTACATTAATATTCCTCAGTCGCAGGGTCTGCTTTAAAATTATAACTGTCCTGACCAAGTTTCATTTACACTTATCCAATCCTTGTTTTCAGGTCACCAGATACGCCCACAGAGTCCCTTACGAAGACCGAACAAAGAAACGCCAACAAAATTTCAAACAAATATCGAATTACATCAGAACCGCGATTATCCGAACGATGCCGCAAAATTACATCGTAATTTGAAAAACGAGTCCTAGAATCGATGCTGCCTTACGTAACATCCGCCGCTGAAGCGAGTGCGAGATTTGCCCGTAAAAAAAGCGTAGCGCCATACGGCAGCCGAAGATTGAAATATGTACGATAAATAAGTCTTAAAGTAAACGACGTTGAATATTTATAATATTAGTAATACATAAGTATTACGTAAGATCACTAAAAAATATACCTAGACAATGTTATTTTTTCATATTTCCAAAAGCGCTAAACACGACGTCACACTTCCATTATCCGAATCAGCCCAAGTCCCACTTGATTCGTATAAGCCAGACATTGCCGTGAATCAAGTATATACGCGATCGATGTCCAAATTATTTTGATAATAGTCCCAAAAAAAATAATCCACCTTAAGATTCGAAAAATAAAATTGTCAAAATTAGTAGAGCAAGCCATTAACGTGACGATCGTTGTTTCCTTCCGCGAAACTCCATCAGGAAATAGGTAGTTATCGCCCGTTATCGTTCGCGTGTGACATTCACGAAAGTCAGTCAGGACCGAGAGTTATCGCCTCGGCCGATAATACCAGCATCCGGAAACTCCCACGCCGAGTGACTCTTGATTGAGAATCCCTTTTGGAAAATCTGCATTTAAAATTCGTACTCGAAATGTCTTTTGTGTAATACGACGTCGTACGATAATACAAAATTGCGCATGCGCAGTCCGGGACTATACGCAATCAACGAAAAAAAGGATATCCGATACAAGAAGAAGAACACAAAGAGATACTTGAAGATCGATAATATTTCATAAGCATCAGTAGTAGTTTATTTAACAGTGTTACACGCACAATCATACACAGAACAACCTTGACTGATTATAGATACCTATACCCGACATATTAATTAGAAAGGAGTTTAACTATAGCGATACAAATCATCATGGATGGTCACATCCGTGCCGTGTACTGAGTGCGGCCAATACAGACTCCTCTTCGTTCGAGTAATTCTAATGATAAATTCGAGGTAATTTTTTGTTTAACCATCGAATGGACATCGTGGAAGGGCCGAAGGACGGTGGTAAAATAATGCTACAGATGTACATGGTTGTATACAAGGGTGGAACAGGAGAGGGGTTGTACATGGGTTCCAAAGAAAAATATATACTGAAATCTCTGAGAGATGTAGAAAAAGTTAGCATCATAAATAAAAAGATACAAGATTGTATATATCAAACGAGGAGATCAAAACTGATGGTTTGTATAATGAGGTGAGGGCGTACTTGGTTGGTGGGGTATTGGTTATAATAGCGGTATGTTATATCGCGAGGCGTTTTTCCTCATTTTTTGTATACTTTGTCAAACGCGCAAAAAAAAATAACAATCGATATAAGAATAGTGCGGTATAGCGCTCACTATATCGTACAACGTGGAATTTCTTTGTTCCTCATCATTTTCTCTTTTTTTTTTGGTTTTTTAATTTCTTTATTCGCTGATCAATCGTACGCGGCATCTTTTCTCTATTTTATACACTAAAACGTAGGTTGAGATCTGTGTGCGGTGCCGCCTAGTCATTGCAAGTCATGGAATAACGATACTCGATATTCTTGATTATCGTGAATTCCTTTATTAATTGTCTAATTATTTTTATTAGTTCGTTCAGATATCCCCTTCTCCCTCCTCGAAAGTTTCGAGAAGGAGGGACTAGATTTTTTTTCGATTAGCTGAAATTATTTTTGCGCTCAAAGTCCGCGCGTCTCTGATGTACGCGACATGTTTCATTAAATCGTACCAACTCCGGTCCAGGGAGCTATCGAGGTCGGTTTTTTATTTTCACTTACTTTAAACAAGGTTCTAGCATTCGGACAATTTTTTTTTCAAAATATCGTCCATCTTCTTCACTATTTAATAATCCGTATAAATGATGAAATCGAATCGGCCGATCTTTCGATTCGTGAAAGCTGCGTGCGATGATCGTTCGCACGCAAAAAATAACAAGAGTAACCAGAAGTCGGACACATTGAGCTTTTGTTGTTAACAATTTCCGCTTTTCTTTTTCCTTCCGCAATCTGATAAGCAAATTATTCGTCAATAACTTATATACATATAACGCGATAGCCTCACGCAGCAATGTTACGTGTTACGTGTGCACGTAGATATTACCGAAAATTCAATAATACGTTAAGGGTCCAGCAAACGTGCGCTTTTTTTTTTAAAACGTCCAAAAAAACTGGACTTCCGGCACGTAATGTACGATGGAGGATCAATTTATTGTAATCCGCTTTTTCTCCTCTCTGCTATTCAGATCTCGTTTATTTTCATGGACAAAAAGCAGCTTGGGTTATCGCACACGAGTAACGTATCATTTGTCACACACTCTATACTTTGCATGTAAATAATGCCTATTTTCCAAAATTAAAAAAAATTTTTACTTTCCTTCGCTATATATCGCAATCACTCTAATTGTTATTGGTGTTACAGATCGTTCGGCTCGCTGATGAGTTCGTATAACGCGTAATTGTACATAATTCTCTCAGAAATATGTATAGTATGTACACATGTCATAAACCAGCATATAATCACTAAGATCATTTTTCGAATTGAGTGAGCTAAGATTATACGATGTAGCAATAATAATAATATTACGAAACCCTCCAGAAAAATAACCTTGAACGTGACTGGTTCTCGATATCCATCGCCATAATTCAGCCGTAGTCGATTTGCAGTGTACACGAGAGGATTTGTATAAGATACGGGTTATTCGGCTCAGATGCACCAACGAATATTGGTTTTGCAATGAGCATCAAGATAAACAGCGAACTTCAGTTGGTACGTTTGAGCTGAAGAACAGTATACCTATAACGTGTTATACACGAGGGATCTAAAAGATTCTGAAAAACAGCAGTAACTTCTGGAAGAGGCACTTCGCGTCGTGTGATTCCCATACAGGTTAGGTGAGTCCCTTTCTCGAATTGAAATTTTTTCGGAGACTTTTCATGAGGAAACAAAACAAACGTTAAAAAAAAATCAATCTTTTACTTTCCGAACTCCATACGCGGTCTGTGTGCTCAATAACGAGCATACTCGGTAGCCAAGCATGCGTCGTAGTTTATGGATAATGGACGTCGCACGCGCGGGAAATTCGAAATTCAATACACGGAAGCGTACGCTGCATTACACGAAGGTGTACTTAATGATTAATCTTACGCATACAATATATGATGCTTATGACTATGAGCTACCATACTAAAAGAAAAACACATCATTTGCAGGATTATCTTTTTCTTCATTCTTTCCTTTTGTTTTTCGTTTAATATCACTAGCGCGATCGCTTCGTTATACTCGGATCGCCGAAATCGCTACGTTTACATTGTGCAATTTTAGTGCAGATGCAATCTAGTATACCAAAGGCAAGTGGTAACGAAAGAGAATATGTAAAAAAAAGTATTTACATAAAGATACATATAATCAAAGATCAGATGCGAATAGTAAGACGAGAGAAAAATGAATATTTATAAAGCTAACAGATGTAATTTTAATGTCGCATCAATCACGATCTATTTTATAGGGATGATCATTCTAATGTGTCGATACGACTTTATTTAGCTGCTTCATACGTATTTAATACGATTGATTGAATTGGTTCGTTTAACATTTGACAAGTATATGCAATATTATCTTCTAACGCGTACATAATTTATGAACAATTCATTGACTGCACAAATTATTCTTTATCAATACTCAGCCTGCATTCATGGTAAACACAAATTGCACCTTCACTCAGGTGTAACAATATTCAAGCACATTACGAACATAGCCGATAAAAGCTAAGTATTACGCAGTTGTTGGAAAATTTCCACTAATTCTATGCAAAGTATAGCTTGTACATTAATCAATTATTATCGAATTAGAACTCATTATCAATACCGGTTTGTATTTTTTTTTTCTTTTTCACTTAGTATCTCAATTAGCGACCTATCCGCACGTCGCTCGTTTCTTCTTGCCAATTTAAGCGAATCGACTCAAAATTTTTTGCATTCTCCTTTTCCCGTCACGCGGACGAATTCATCGTCGCTGACAAGTTCAAAATTTGAGCTCGAAATTTGTCTCTAGCTTTTTTTTTCATCATCAATATTTTTTTATTGATTCATACTTGATTTATCTTTCCATTCTCTTTCTGAATTTTCATTTTGAAAGCTTTATCCACATGCAATCATCCATATCATTGAGTCACCTAGTCATGTTAAATTTATGTACAATTTGACACACGCTCTTCATGATACTTTATCGTATTCTTTATATTTCTTATATATCCATGAGAAACGCCTTGAAGCGCCATATTCGTAATGGCGCATCCTGCCACATCACGTCTAACAAAAACAAGATCGACGGCTACAAATTGTAATATTTAATTACTACGCGACAACCCGAAAGAAATAATAACGGCCGAAACGAGAACTACTAACCAGAATTAAGAGAGCCAATAATGTCGGTCGTCCATTGTCAGGTCGTAGTAGCCGCTATGATGACGGCTGTAATATATCGGCTAAAATTTATTTCAAAATGGATCTAATTGAAATAATTTTCACCGCATCATTTATACGACATGATATCATACGATCGATTGCTCTTGACAAACACCCAACCAAGCTTTCTTAGACTTAGCCGAGAATCCATTTAGTGTCCGGTTTTGTTTATTTATTGAATCTCGGCGGTCTTCTCAGCCTTGGTATCATCTCCGTGCGTACCGCCCTGGCATAATTTGGCGTGTATTGATCCGCCATGGCGATGGGACTTTGCAAGCTTTGAATGAAAAGCCCCGAGTCTTGAATCTGCCCCACGCCGGCCGTTTGGAATTGATATTGGCTGCCAGTCATATCGGTAGGAAAATGATTGGACTGCACGAATTGATTCTCAAACTGAGCCGGATAGGCTATAGGACTTTCGGCAGAAAACTGAGGAATCACAGGGTTCACGTTGACCTGAGTGCTAGCGAAGCTGCCGGGGTCGTAGGTCTGGAACTGATTAAGTTGGCCGACCTGAGAAGTGCTGAATGGCGGAGAATGAGGAAACTGACTAGAGTCCGGGAACAATACACTGGCGACCGTCGGCTGAGGAAAGGAATCCGGTCTGTACTGCGAGAGACTACCCAGACTTTGTACACCTGGACAGCCGTAACCGTGGAAGTCCTTGATCTTGTTCTTACTCGAAGGATCCAGTTGCTTGATCCTGGCCTCCGTGACGAAGGGATGTCGCACGTTAACGATACTCTGTGGAGCTCTTAGCGGTGGAAAATTAACTGGCGCCATCTTTGGCACAGGATTATGCTCCAGAGCCTTTCTAGCCACTGCGTAGGCAGTACTTTCATTCCTTGACGACGGTCTAGATTGTACCAGGTGATTCAGAACGTTATTCTGATTGGAGAATCTCAGCGGTAGGGTCGCTGCGGGTGCTCGGGATTTCAAATCCTGCTCTTTGTAGTCAGGCTGATAACTCTCAAGCTTTGAATCTAGCTCAGTTGGATACTTCTTCCCGCAATAATCCCTGTTAGTGTTCTCGCAGGACTCTGGTCGAATTTGACTGCTCTTGCAGTTCTCCTTCTTGACCGATCCTGCTGGTCGCAGCTGACTCTTCGCCGCGGCTCTGGCCGTCTTGCTCCCAGAGTGATCTAGCTTTGGCTTGGTGGGATCTTGCTGATTGATTGGTTCTTGCTGGGTTTCTAGCTGTATCTTACGGTCGGGTTTGCGAGTGACAGTGACGGCTGGCAGGAGTAGAGCGTTGGCTCACTTCTTAGTCATGATCTTCAGATACTCCAGGGCATTCTGTGCAGCGCTCGCTTGAGCATCCTTGCTCGTAAGACCGCAACCATAGCACACTGCGACCGGCAGTGTCGAAAGCTGCACCAAGCACTGACATTTTCCTGTAATAACATTTTCATTAACACAAATATAACAGTGGCAACAATTTTTTTAACATTCTTCTATTGTCTAAGGAACTATCCTAGTGTTAGTGTTACTAAAAATGGGAATGCAGTATAGTTCATTTGAAAATGGGGTATCGACACTTGCAATAAGTGACAATATGAAAGCTAGTCACTTCTCTTTATTTCCACATTACGTACGTAACACGTAACATTAACGTACGTAACACATTAAATGAAACAGAACTACAAAACCAAAAACAGTTTATCTTCGTTGTGAAATAATAAGGTCGTAGGTCAGGTTTATTAGCTCGTACGTAAGCAAAAGTTGAATAAATTGGTGGAGTGACCTGACTAACGTTATTCGTATCCTAGCCAATTGCAGAGTAAAGATGGGGCTAAGTAATTTGACTATGGCAGCCATAACTTCAGCAAAGAAAGCTTTACGCAAAGAGATTGAAACAGCTATTAAAGGCATTGACATTGAGGAGAGAAAAAAGCAGTCCAGAAAAGTCTTTGAAAAAGTGAGTTAAATAAGTGGTCGAATGTGAAAGCCTATTATTAAATGTAACATCTATTTATAAGAAATTTTTTATTGAATTATCAATGACGCAAAATTCCTTTTTTTTAAAGTTAATCTCGCTCGAGCAGTATCAAAAAAGTAAAAGAATATCCGTGTACTTGAGTACCGCTGATGAGATCGACACAGTTCCTATATTAAAAGATATATTCGAAAATGCCAAGGAGGCTTTCGTTCCAAGATATAAAGGAAAAACCATGCAAATGGTGAAGTTAAATTCAATGGAAGATTACGAAAAGCTGCCTCTAACTAAATGGAATATCAAACAACCAGGGATCAACGAAGTCAGAGACGACGCTCTGGAAACAGGTATAAAAAAATTTTAAATACATGCAGATGCATATACTATATTCTACGATAAATATTGAACCATTATTTCAGGAGGTTTGGATCTGATAATTTTGCCGGGAGTGGCTTTTACAAAAGACGGTAAGTTTTTGTTTTGTCGTGATTGAATCCTATGTACAGCAACTACGATAGGGACGAAACGGAAGCAAATGATCTCTTGAAAATTACAATTATCTCTTAAACGTTACAATGATTTCTAAATATCATTAACGGTATAATTCATACTATTATAGGAAAAAGACTTGGCCATGGCATGGGGTACTACGACAAATTTCTGGGCACCTGTACATCATCCCAGTCAGCAAAACCGTATCTGGTTGCAGTGGCATTCAACGAGCAACTGCGAGATGACATTCCCACGACCGATACGGATGTAATCCTGGACATGATACTTACGGCAAAGGATTTTTAACTTCGATCGCTAAATGATCTTTTTACGTCTCTGATCAATAAACTCACTGGTTACTAAATGCTAGCTCGTGTACCTGCATGGATAAAAATATTTTACAGGTAACCATGAAAAGGTAAACTTACCGCTAATGGACTTTTCCTCGATATCGACGTATGTCACTTCGAACTGCTGTTCGGAGGCTATTTCCTGAAGGAACTGTACGAGGTTCACATCCCCGTCGTTGAGGCAAGTATTCTGCAACAAATCCACAGATGATTGCTTATCGTTATAGAATGCAGAGCGATAAAGATCTTGTGCTACACACAGCTCACATCGAACGGATTAGTCACGAAGAGTTTGGCCAATTATATACAAACCTGCAGCTGACATAGTTTAACACCCGTGGAAGACTTGAGGTTCTTGTGAAACTGTGAGACTTTGTGGCTGTGTGGAGTGGTCAGCGTCGAGATTTTGCTATCTTTCAGATCAGCGTAACAGGCGCTCACGTTCGCGTTTCTTTGAATGATCTATAACGGACAAGACAGAGAGACGAGAGTAGGAAAAGTGTGTGGTAGCTAGTTATAGAAATAGATGAGTTAAAAATAAGCAAGCTAAGGAGAAGAATAAAGAAAGAAAGAAAGAAGAGTACCTGAAAGCAAAAGAGAGACGAGAAGAGAACGCGAGAAGCCGAAATAAAAAATCATGAGAGAATCTCAAGCTGAAGTGGAAATGATCCGAAAGCGATCGCGATCGTCCGTTATAGATGCGGCTGAATCGGAAAGATAGCTTATTAGACGAATCACACGTTACTGTGAGTGATCGCGAGACCCATCACTTCCACTTCACTAGACACACATTCAACACCCTTCGTATGCGACATACAGGAGAAGAATTAAATACTTGAAGATAGAGAAAATAATAAATATAGGACGGTTATCAAATTTTTCTTTCTAAGAACTCAATGTTAGCATTCTCATTGGTATTGGGTTGCAATCAACAGAAACGGTGGATGGCGTAGTGTTATTTTCAGGGATCTTGAGGTGTCGTTAGTAGTACCGAAAAGCGAAACGTTGTTAAAGGAACATCACAAGGACACAGAAACAAGGATACTCTTTGCAAGTCTCAAAATTCATAGCACACGCCTCGATACCTTCACGAGAGAAACTATAAGTTCTTTCGTACTCTCGTATCTCGAAAATTTTCACACGTTGAAATAGTTTCAAAGATCCCGGAAAACTCGCCAGACCACAAGCCACTTCTCGTTAGGTGTCACTGTTATTGATTAATGACGTCAGAGGGAAATATATTGGGTCTATAATTAATTCTACGCAGTGCCGTCGTTAAACCTACACAGAACCGTGTAACATAATGTTTTATTATATACTAGGTGTTACGGGATTCGAAGAAGGATAATCCTGATTACTTTTGATCGTGCATCACCGGGACCTTTGAAACTCATGTAGGTCGCAATTTTGCTTGAGCTGATTCCAGGGAGGGTACGAAGAAAGACATCCTTTCTTGTCGAGGGGAAGAAGGTTGAGCTCACCTCCTCATCGTCGATGCCAGGAGTATCGCGAAGTGCCTGCCACATTTTTTGAGCGGCCTGCCGCTTAGCTAGCTTCTTGCTCTTGCCCTGTCCGACCTGCCGATATTTCAGGATTGAGCACACAATCGTGAATTGACGCTCGTGCGGCAGCCCTTCTTCACCTTCCGTGGTGTACTTCGGTGGTGGCCAATGCCGAGTCATGCACATCTCTTGAAGCGAACCGATAGGGTTACCGATCACCTTATCTTCGCCGTAACCACCCTGAAGCTCTTGGAGATTCTGAGAGCTGTCAAAAGGCATAATAGATTATGAGAAAAATCATTAAATTTTTCGATTCCTAATAAGCCAACATCTTTTACCGTCGCTAAACCGTCATGATTTGCATAAAAGTTCTTATACCGCTGAATTATTAATCTCTCTTTGAACAATAATTACATCAGAATAAGTAATAACATTGTCAAAAACTCTTATAACAACACAACTAATAAATTCCTACCAGTCTACATAATTTTAAATACCAGTACAAACAGTATTGTACTCCCGTACAATATGTCATAATTAACTTTATAATTCCTCAGCTCCGATTAATGAAAGAATTAATTTTTAAAAAAAAGCCCACTCACTCAGGGATACTGTTAGGCAGCGGAGGATCAGCTGTCTCAGTATTAACGCCGATGAGCTTGTCGAGGACAGCCTTGGCGGCAGCATGCTTGGCCTCCTTCTTGGACCGACCGGTACCCATTGCTGAAACGATTGGATCTGCTTCAATCGCACGGCCCTTATCTTCGCGTGAATAGACACAAACCAACGACATCGGTAACGGTGACGCGATAGCGGAAGGTTGGCTCGTGGATGGCACCCTCGATCTGGACGAGTTCGTACTTGGGCGTAGTGCCACGACGTGAGAGCAACTCCTGGAGTACGGAAACCGGCGTCTTGCTCGGTAGAGCCTTCATTTCCAACCGAACTGCTTCATCCAGCGACAGAGATTCGGACATCAGCGTGTGCACTGCCACGCGTGGAGCTCTGCTTCGACGATGCACATTATTGGAGTGGTTCGGTACACCAGCTATGCTGCCTAGCATTGGAGGTGGCGGTGGGTGACGCATCTCTTCCATTGTTGAATCCTGCATCATGAAAGTCAAATCATCATTTAATATTCTTAGTACTAGAGATGAGAACATAGGATTAGAAGATAACACGTGTTTTAATAACTAACATATAATCTAAGATTTGCTTAAGAGAAAACTATGGAACAATTAATATACATGATAATGGTGTATTCCTTTAGTTTGATGCCATAAGGCATTAGGTTGTCTTCTCAATGATGTATATCTGTGAAAGAAAAATGCTGATTCAGTCTGAATTATAGTACGAGTTTAATTATACTAAAGTTTAATTCATTTTGATTTCACTATATACAGTGATAAGGGGTCACTGGGGTTTTGCAATTTATTACCTTCGCTATATGATTGTACGTGCTTTTACGCATGTCATTATTACGTTTCTAATCTTATACAAACAGTGAAGTCTTTTGGGTAGTCTATATGTTTATTCAGTGTTTATTTAAACTGCGTTAATTGTGACTGTATATTATGTTATGCTATGCTTAAAATATAATTAATGACAAGTGGGCTAAAAGCTCCAAAAATATTTTCTAGCGTTACAACCCACAATGCGCTTTCTGTGCTGGATGTTTCAAAGAAAGGCCACAAGTTCTAAAGAAATACTGTCTGCTCGTTGACCTAAGATTGAAACACGTTTTACTTATATAATTTTCACTGTGGACAATAAGCTTCAAAGGAACCTTTTTATAGCTTCTCAACCCACAGACGAAAAATTAGGTTTTCATATACGAATACACTGTGTTTAATTATATGTCAACAATTCATCAAGTGAATTGTCTGCTTAAAATTTGAGGAAAAACAATGTGAATAATTGTAACTATCAATAATATTATCAAGTCCGAAATGGCCCAGGAATCGGCAGTACTTACAAAATGTTTTTGCACTTGCATGCCTGACCTTTTAATCGTAAACAAAGATTGTTCACATGGTAAGCTAAAAAGCACATATCGCTATACTAAAACTACTGACATCCACCAGCAGCTTCCCCACGACATGACAGGTTGCCAGTTTTGAAAAACAAAAATAGAACATTCTGATATAATATAACTCATTTAATGTCTGGTGTCTACTGAAAGCAATGGGTGAGAAAAGCACTTAAACTTGTAGCTTCTTCCTATCATTCTTGATATTGAAAGGAACTAGAAGAATTATATTAATTCATAGTGAGAAGAATTTCTTCAAACTTGGTTGAATCTAGAGGGTAAAGTATTAGTCTAATTATTATTCAACATGAATTTGATGTTATCAACATTTTACAATCTTCTGCTCATACTAGACATATTATATGCCGCAGACAGTCAGTAATCAGTTAAACTGGAAACGTATCATGTAGCCTATTTTTCTTCTATTTAAAAAAAATCCCATGCATTATTATTTAGTTATAGGTTCAGACCATTCTGAGTTTCATAAAAAGAAATGATCCATTATCTATTTAGGAAGGAGTCTGAAATATATAAACATTAAAATTATGCTGTTTCAAATTCATGAGGTGCTGTGGAAAATAACTGCCACACTCGATGTACAATAAATATTTTCCAATGGCCTTGGCAGCTGAACCTTCACATACAAAATGGTAAAAGTAAATATATTAAATATCAAACTCAGGCAAGATAGATAACATACATTTTGAATCAATGACATGAGTGATTACAGAATACTACCTATCAAATAAAGTATAAACACATTTCTGAAAATTTCGTTAAAGATTGACAAATATAAGGAATAAAACATAAATCAATTCTATTGCTTTAATTAGAATTATGTTAAATAGCTTTATTTCTACCATCATAACAAGGCAATGCAAAACTTATCAACGACGACGAATTTATTTCTATACGAGTACATAAGAAGTTCTGTTATAAATTCTAATATAAATACTTGATTTTTGTAAATGAAAAAATTCAATAAATACTAGATTTAGATACTAACTGGACCTAAATATACATGAATAGGATCCAAGCGAAGATGGGAACACATTATACACAACACAGAGTGTTAAAGAACGTCCCATATAAAAAAGAGAGCATAAAATCTGTTAGAATCATTGACACCTTGAAGAGTACCGGCCGGCGGCCATGTTAGCGTGGCAGATCGATTGCCAGAGTACCAGTAGTGTTAAAAGAAGTTTCATTAAGTCTGAAAGATAATGTTTGTGTTGGAGATAGCGCGTGGTAATTCTACCATGATAATTTTTAACACTGCAATAAATGGAGGTGATGACAAGCAAACGCTAACGATCCCAAATAGTTAAATAACTTGCAATTAATAAGCAATAAAACGCGTCGAAGCATCGACCGGTCGTGCGTTCGACGTCGTCGTCGTCGTTGATTCCCGTCATCTTCGTCGTCATTGAAGTTCGGCTTGATTACTCACGATTTACGAAGTGCTCGCGCTAACGTCCCAGCTCTCCGTTCTGGCTGGCCAATTCCTATGCGAAAAGCGAATCCCGCTTTTTGTGACCGATCCAAGTCTCACAAAAAGCTTGATCCGTTTGACGACAGAAAACCGGTGGTGGTTTGTGGACTACCGGAGAATCCTTCTTCGATCGCGGCTTCTGCGGCAATACGTGATATCTGCGCGGTGCGCTTCTCCGACCCAAGCTTTCTCGCGCATCCGACTGCGCATGCGCATACTGTCAGCGACTTATAAAAAGAACGTATCTAGGGAATTCGGAATCGTAGTAGAAGGGGGTAAACCACACTATACGACTCCGAGCTGAAGTTTGCTGCTAGTGACTTACATTAGATTTTTAACGTAACGCCATCTGTCGGATATTGTCGGTGATTACCTCAATACGAAGTTTCTCACCTAGTTTGAACAAGTCTGCGAATCGTATCACCATTACAGTCGATTAAACGATCGAATTTAAGCAAAAGAAATAATAGCACACTTATCTCACACGCTTTGCGAGCTACAAACGAAAATACATGCTTCTACATGGTTTACGCAAGCAAGTAGACAATACATTGTAGCACAAAAATCTCAAAGCAGTAGCTGAAATTTAATGCTCAATGTACAATCACGAGCTTCCACCTATACATACTTATATTTCAAAATAATATGACGCATAAATGGAATATAATACATATACATATAATATATATAAATATACGCTTGTAATTAAAAATCACTAACGCCCGTTTTCTTCGACGCGGTTCAATACATAAACTCGATTTAACTGTGCTGTTACCCAATCAGACACTTGTATTTCAAAGATAAACGGAGCTTATGCATTGAACCACGTTGAAGAAAACGAACGTAACCGCGTAAGAAAATATTTAAAAGTGCGCTAATAGCACTAAAACGGGTTCTGAATACGGACTTAAGTAACTAGCAACTAGCTTCAGTTCGGGGTCGTATACTGCAGTTAACCCAAATAAATAACCGTCAAACATTTAGAATAGTCCATCATTCACCGACAAACGACCAACAAACGATAGCGAAAAGAATTAATTCGATCGGTCGTGATGAGGGGCTAACTATATGGAGCTACGGATGTGTTGACTCTTTGCCGAATTGATTCAGAAATTTAATTTTATGAAAGCATTGACTATCTCTCAGATATTCTTTCATAGATGGAATTATTTTTGGACTTTACGTGCTAAACACTACTGGCATATATCTCCATTGGAGGAAGCAGTTACAAGGAAAAGAAGGAAGCTTAACTAGAATGAGCTATTACGAAGTCGTACTTCGCGCAAATTAGGGTGGAAAATGAAATCCTACTTTTAAAATTGTCCAACAATGTGACATGGCGTGTTCGTGCTTATCTGTGGAATGTACTATCAGTCTTGAAATAATGATCTTTTGAATTATCTTAAAGAAAATTTCTATATCTCCAATCGTTACGAAAATAAATTACTACATAACTGATTTCCACATTTTTTCGACACTTCATTGTTATGATACATCTGATCATGCATTTGTAAAACTGTTAAGAATTGCGCATATCGACGGTGCTACCTCTCTTGAATGAGTTTAATTTCTTACGGATTCCTAGCGGGAAATTAGTGTCCTGATCAATACTATTTTATGAAATTTCGGAGTGAAATTCTATTTAACGATAGAATAATTGAATTTCAAAAATTTTTTAATCTTTCCAGATGCACGGTTATATCCCCACTTGGGAGGAATTGCCGGTACAGTCTTTTCCAATGCTATGATCTTGATGGCAGTGACTCGTCTGGATTCATAGGACACACTTTGATTTACGCTGACTGTAATTAATACTACTTCACCATTATTAAAATTTGCATTTTTTAAATTAGCCTTTAGTAGAGCAACTGTCCTTCTCGTGAAAAAGATTTTTTCTTTATTTATTATTTACAAACAATTTGCACTAACGTTATCGTATGAAAAATACAATATTTATTATGCATTTATAAACAGAAAGTTCTCAGTAGTGTAACGGTGCACAAGAAAATTTTAATGAATTCCCATGGTGTTATTTTTTAAATGTATTTTAATTGGCTTTAAATAATATTACAACGGGGAATAGATATTTTACAAGTATATATAGGTAATACATGTAGGAACATAATCAAATATATATGCTTTTTCTAATTCAAATGAATTTTTGCACTTAGAATTAATATTACGTATCAGCACGATTATGCACTTTAGCCATACGAATGGTTTGCAATCAACAAAAAAAAAACAGTAGTGTCGAATAAAATATGAAATCCTATCTTTGACCTAAGCCTAATAAAGGGTCTGCCCTAGACATTCAATACACGTACGCACCAATTGTCAAATATAAAGATTTTCTAAGAAAATTTCAAGTAGCCAGACATCGCAATTGGTTCTCACGAGTCCTTAAATCACAAGTTCTGTGCACCTTCGTACTTTTTCTTTATAAGAATTTTGCCAATTCTGAATTTCGTATGCATTATAGTACGTATAATCGATCGTTCTCTCTGCGAATGTTCGAACATACCCTAAGTACAATATATTTTATTCAGTCTTTCATAAGCATGACCTTTCACTGCACTTTCATCTCTCACTCTTGCTCGCTACAAACGGAAACAAAGAGTGCCCTGCTCCCTACAGCAGACATAAAAATTCATTCGCATTCATCCTCTATGATAATTGGGGTTCATACACTATGTACACTTAAGCGGCTTGTGGCCCGTATCTTTTAAAATAATGAAAATATTTTAACCTTCTTTTCGTTTTGATTTGTATCGACTTCGTAAATAAACTACTAACAGATAAACTAAAATCACAGACTCGTTCGTCTCTCTAGCTTATACACCTTTTATACATCCGCGTAAATATAACCATCGCAATCGTTCAAGGCTCAGGTAATCGTGATACAGATTTACATTCGGTACTCGCTCCGACTGAGAGCACTTGACACTGTCTTCTGAGACTGAAGAAGAATCAATGAAATAAAACGAACACTGATATAGTATTCACAGTCCAATATTTAATTCGGCAAAGAAGCAAAAAAAAAGAGTGTTCACCGACTAGACAATGATAGAAAGATAATACTCGAGTTCTCAGAGAAGCCAGCACGTAACTATATACATTATAATAATAAAAGGTTGAACGAGGGAATTATGAATCCAGGAGTAAATTCTAACGTTCATTTGTACAAGCGGATATACTCGAATCTTCTAAATGAACGAAAAACCTTCAGGATTTCGGGCCATGATCCTATGAAAGAAATCCGCTGTGGTATCCGTAGGTCGTAGTAGCACTAGAACTGGAGTGTCACAATCATTCGCTCTCGCGCCTCCTAAGGATATCGCTACGCAAATTTCAATTGGCAATACCAAACATATTGTGACAATAGTA
The DNA here is from genome assembly GCA_030142595.1 of Trachelus iudaicus. Lineage (NCBI taxonomy): Eukaryota > Metazoa > Arthropoda > Insecta > Hymenoptera > Cephidae > Trachelus > Trachelus iudaicus. The sequence goes on from JARQTH010000052.1 coordinate 425,447, forward strand.
GCAGGTAGCCTGGGATAAACGCAAACCAATATAACGCAGCACGGTCTGTACAGATTAACAAAATAACTGCACGCTATACCTCTATCTCACTAATCTCCATATCAATGGGAGAAATTTCTACTTAAGATGTCGTTTCTTTTTTTAACCATTTCTTTTTCTTTTTATATGAACGAAAACAAGGATCAGCACGCCGTTGTCTCGAGCACAAGAATCTCCTTCTTAAAGCAATCAATGCTTCGCGAAAGAAGAAATATCGAGACACTTTGGTGATCTTCCGCAAGATCACGTTGACTCCTGGTGATTGACACCGCGTATACGTAGTTTCGTAAGTCGTGGGCCCTTTTATTCACGGGCCGTAAGCAAATCCTAGGCGAGCTCTCGTTTGGATTTTGCCTCGGAATAAAACTGAGTACTTTTCTTGGCGCTCGATCCTGCCGGCGCCGGATCAAATTGTCGTGTAAGGATATACACCACAGCCTCGTAAGTTGCCATCATGATAGCAGTGTTTGGTATCTGCCTTACTAGCTGTGTAGCCAGGCCACGGTAGAGTCCTCGAGGACCTTCTTCGGCACAGACCGTACTCAGTGTCTGCCAAAACGTCCTGTACTTCGTTCCCTCTTCTCTCAAACGTGTCCGAGCCACCTCTGAAAATAAATATAACGCATTAGTCGATTCAAAGACTGTTCGTTACGCATAAGAGTAAGTTGTATAACACAACACGAAAAAACGAGGAATTCACTTGGTATCAGTGTACGTCTCGATGTTAAAAATCTGTTGACGTAAATAAAATTTGGTTTGACCAATGACGAAATTGTATAAGCTGATAGAATTCGTTTCTGGAAAATTTTCCACGAGTTGTAAATTTCGAGAAGCGATAACGCCTGCGATATACTTGTCATAGGATTTCGTAAAAGTCATCCTACATTTTTTTTTGGCTTGTTCGATATCGACGCTCTTGTAGACGACAGAGAGGCAGTTACACCACATGTCAAAGAAACATAATTCTAGCACGCTATTACGTGTATCCCATTTTTTCTCTTATGACTCCATCCTTGCAATCTCTGTTGTATCAGCTGTGTCTTTCGAACGTAATAGATAAGCTCATAGTAGAAACAGGCTGATAAAGTTGATTGTTGTCCGCTGTTCGCCAATAGCCAAGATTATTGTGCAATAACGTTGCAGTGATAGAGACTTTAGACTTTTGAGAATGCATATACACGTTACACTCATCTGCCTAGATCATTTATGGCCTCCATTCATAATAAATAGTCATAGCGAGTTATCTTGAAAGTGTAAACAAGTTATATACGTACTGCAGTACGAACGTTAAGGTACTAGGCAATTATGGACACATTTATAAATCACTGACGATACCAGTCCACGTTTTGGATGGGTTGTCGTTTTTGTTAACGATGATCAATAATAACTGTCTATCGACCTAATATCAAAGATGTCTAATTCGATCGCTCTGTGACGCTTCATCGCTGACAATTTTAGTGTTCAAAGCACGAGGCGACTTGGAGCGTAATTGCACGTTTAGTATCTGGCACGCAAGATGGACAGCTCGTGCTATGTTTAGAACAACTGGGAGAAACTTATTTGTTGTCGCTGGCATTATTAGTATTGCAAACTGTTTGAAAGGCTTGTTGTTGAGAAACGATTGGATGAAATAATACATATTCAACCATGGCAAGGGGCGTGCTGTGCTGAAGCGTAAAATCTAAAGCTATCTCAAATTTTTCTTATGAACAATCGACCTTAACCTGTCAGTCCTGTGACATGGTTACTAAAACGTCTCCTGGAGCCGCTAATTTTAATTTTAAAGTACAGCCAAGAACTTTTCCATGTAAAAATCAATGTCAAGGTTCCACAGCGTCACTATCCATCGTTAAAAGTCCTTCGTTGCTTACGGTCGTTCAACCCAGAATATAGTTTATTACAAATTTTTATGAAGGTTATTTAAGGCGTTTTAGGCCCCTATGGCCGTAGCGGCGAGCTTTATGTAATGATATCCTCCTCTTCGGGATTTGGAACCTTACCAAAAGTTTTGCACAGCCAAATCACTAAGCTCAGCGTGTGTCGGCTAAGTTATAGTAGACTCAGTTCGTAGCTCTCGTTATTGATTGATGGCTGATATCGATTGAACCCAGTATCATATGTATATTGAGAACCCGGTATGTATATCTGAAATATATATATGCACTAAGAAGCTTGTGTCCCTTAATATTCTTCTCGTTGTGACATTAGGAAACATCAATTTCGCGGGCAAATGTCGCTCACGGATTTCTCTTGATAAATTTCCACTGAGTACCAGTACTCGTCGATTGGTTTAGTACAAACAGATCAGGGGTCAACCTTTTTTTGCACACTCCAGAAAAGTCCAGCACTCACCGTGAGGATAAGCGATGCACGATGCAACGGTTTTCGAGAAGGCGCCGGCCGCCATGAATTCCAGAAAATCTCGCGAAGTTTTCGAATCGTCATCCGCGTTTGAGGATACTCGTGATCGGTTAGCGATCAGCCAAGCTTTTACAGCCTCGTATATGACAAAGTGGACGACTGTTTCGCTGATACCAAAGTAGGACGCAACGATACCCTTGTAGAATCCTAGGATACCCTGAAATAAGAAAAAGCCGTAGTATGATTAAAATTATTGATAACTCAAAATAGTCATACAATCAATGTTTTCATTCTCATCCGTCATAATTTACAGCTCTCTGATTTTTCTATTATAGTTTTCACGTTAAAGACGTCCTTTGCCCTATAAATGTTTGAACGTCAAAAATTCGGCATTTTAATTATCAGTATGTTCGTCCACGTGCCAAAGTAGTAAGTAGCCTAAGTAACATCTAGCAACGATTGTTACAGATCTTCTTAATAAATTAGTAAAGATCAAATTACAAAAAAAAAAATTCAATATAAATTCAATATAAAGACATTTGCTCTTTTTCACTGTATTGAAACTACGACATTTCGAGATAAGAACAATCTAGGTCCAATAAATTGTTATTCTTATCTCTCGTTTACAAAGTGACAGTTATTCATCGTGTCAGTACTTCTGTGCTTTATCGTTCCCCGCGCTTTCATCGATTTCTACATTAACGATTGCCGGTGTGTACCGACTGAATTTTGTTGGTAGTACACATTCCTCAAAATACTAGCCTGCCTACCTACCTACGTGCTCATAGATATATATATCTATATCTTACATAGAAGAGTGACAAGCCAGTGGAAATTTTAAGCGAAGAAAACACAAGGTGAAAAGTATGTTCACGCGGATAACACATGGTCAACAGAAAAAATCAACCAATCGGATACGCTCGATTTGAATTTCTCGGTTAATTCGTGACACAGTGCGGCGACTATTACGTTGTCATTGACTACTAAGAATTTCATTTGGTATCCATTAAGGATCTAGGAAACGGTTAATAAATTGTATGACGAAAAACAATGTTGCGGTAGAGTTGTAAAAAAAATTTGCAAGGGTTTGGAACACATGAATGAATGGCATTTTCATATTACATAATAACAACAGGGCTTTGATGATAGAACAAAAAGATGTTACTTTTTAAAAGGTTACTCACTACGAAAGAATTTCTGTTCGAAAAAGAGTGCTGATAATCATCAATGCATCATGATTACAGATTAATTAATAAACTTGAGGCTATGCGGAATGTTACCATTAACGAGATATTAGCAAAGTCCTTAAAGATAGCGAAGATCGTGTCCAATTCGAGATAATATGAAGGCACGTGACCCTGATTAATAAATCAACCAAATACAAGATTGATGCGAAACTGAAAAATACTGGATACTCATTATCAGAGACAACGATAATTTCTATAGCGACAACCACACAATTAAGCATCTCATGTGAAACCATATTGATACGAGTTGCGATCGTTTTCGCTTTTCATTTTTAATAAATAAAAAAAAAGCCAGACCAGACGATAATTTCGCTAAATTCGTGTATCCAGATATTTTAAAACAGTGCTATGCATAGAATAGCAAGGTCGTCCGGCATGGAATCCACGAGAATTAAGTAAACGCTCCGCGCTATTCCTATTACATTAACCGTTTACACTCCAAGAATTATATATGAGCTCTTAGCAACTATTTGTGTCGCCCCGGTGGCGTGTAAAGGGTTAAACATAATATATTCACAGTGTTACGTCAATTTATTAATCTTGAATCCCATTGATTAAAAATAATCACCTTCCTCGTACAACGACCTGAACTCTAACTGTAAGACGTTACTCTCCTTAAATATCGATATTCGATTCCGATTGATAACAATAAAATGAGACTCGTTTTCACATAAACTTTAATGCTTACTATAGAAACTTGTAGTAACCTCATATTGAAGAATTCCAACCCGATACCAAGCTCGTGAAATCGCACGTGCAGAGTAGCAAAGGCCACAAAGTAGTTGCCAATGGGCGTGGCAGTGGCGTTATGAGAAATACTAGCAGAACGACGACGAAAATCTGCGACATGAAGCAACCTGGTTGTTTACTGAGTGAGCAAGTTTCGGTTATTCCCGACGCGGATTGCTATTTGAAGCGTCTCGGTGCCATTTTTAAGCGAGGTCGTCCATCAGCTCTCGTCCAAGCCCATGTTATAAACTGGTATGTTACTTGGCTCCTAGGGGATGTAAATTGTCCTACACAAAAACGTCGACTCTATTGCAGGCAGCCGATTTTATTTGTTTCTGCACAAGAATACTCTGCACTTCCTATTGGCAGTATCGCTTGGATTCTTATTTGCATTAGTAACAAAATTTATATGACAAACTTAACCCTTCGATTACGCAATCTTTTCACCATCTTCCTCTTCTGTACACACATTACAACGAACACTGCTATATGAGTTCGTACCGATGCGTAACAGAAGGCTTAAGGTTGCCAGTTTAGTTTGATAAATATATTTATGAACTATTAACGGTGTGCCGTAAAAGCTCTAATTCTGGTTACGATAAGAAAACTTGTTACGCTACGATAATCTTCCAATTATTCTTACCGATTGCTGGTATATCCTTCGCACGCATTCCATTGCTGTGACTCGATTTGTCTGTTGATCTAATTGCAATCTGGTTTTGACAAACCATATAGGATTCGTAGCTGTGCTGGCCATGAAACCTGGAATCAATATGAACATTTAGAAAGGTCAAGCTGTGTAATATTCTCAGAACTAATGATAACAATATTTGTAAGATTAGTCTCAATATCGTTTCCTCGTCTGCCATTTCAAACAACAGATAAATTATATTTCATGTCTTTATCAGTTGCTCCCCTAAAGCTCAGGTTAGGTAAGCAAAATAAAAGACATCTTTCAGTAAGTAATTGGTGGCTTAACGGGTAATAAATACATATGTGCGCCCCTGAGATCTCAATGCTGAATTAAACTTTTTTTGTCGTCGTCTTAACTAGGAAAGTGAAACGATCCCAAAGGAGGAAACGTCATTTAGAAAGATAAAAGTACAAGTAGCCTAGACTCAGCTGTCTAAGCAGCCAATGTTGCTCCTACGTTGACACGAATATTAAGCTATACAAACTAGTTAAGAAATATTATCTCGCACGTGATATCGGAGAAATTTCAAAACGTTAAAATCTGAGCGTAAAGCCCAAGATGGCGGCATGGCTAGTGGAAGGTAATGCATGTATTTTGATGTCAGACGTGTTGACCCAGATCGTGAAAGCGCGCGGGGCAATGCCCTTCATCTGTTCTGGCACAGAGTACTGAAAAAAAGCGATACTATGTGCAAGGCAGGAGTGCGCGTGAGCACTATGAAACCAATATGCGAAATTAGTTGGCAAAATTTTTAGCGACACTTTTCTAGCTCTATCCAACCAGTTGAGTGATCAGAATGGTTAAGTATGTTAATTCGATCGGATTACATGCTGAAGGTAGCTACGAGTGCATTTGCGTATTTAATTCATGTAAATATTAGCATTCTAAATAACTCTCTGATAATTGGAGCCAACCGTGTCAATATAATATTTAGCAACAAACGAATGTCATAATTATGCAAAGTTAAAATCTGTGTACACCATCAATTGGTATACAATAAAGTACAAGGCAAATACCTTAAGTTGAACTCTAAGACTAATTACAGTGTTGGTCAAAAGTATTGTTATCTTAACACTGTACAAAAGAAGATACGGCGAAACTAATTTTTAGTTACACAAAATTTTTCGTTCCGTCAACCGATATTCGGTTCAATTAAGTTAAAATATGTTTGGGGTAATTAACAATGTTATTCAAACTAAAAATTTACTCTGTCACCCGCGAACGCTGATTTACTCAATCCAACAGTATATTTCGTCTCGCTGTGCTCCAAGCCCCAAAATAATACAATTTCGATATAGGGAATATTAAGGAATCACACGCACATTACAAACGGGGCTGCAAGAACTGTCGCTCGTCCGCCATTTGCCCTTTTCCTTTTTTTCGCCAAAGCCAGAAGAAGAGCAGCAGATGCCTACGTGCGGAAGAACGCGTAGGACGACTAAAGATATTTGGGCATCGTGATGGTTTTGCAAGCCATACTACCTTGACTTAAATATGCAGCTGTTTTTCTTAAATTTTGTCACGGTTTACACAATTTTAAAAAAATTACTCAATTCGTCGTTTGCTCTTATATTATCTGATTAATTAATAACCTCTAATCCTAACTTCAGTATCGAATCGCCTTTTGTTCTTAACGGATTATGAAATAAATTAGTTAATTATAATATTACCGCGAGAACTCCATCACGCAGTGAACAAGCGTGTGCCCTCCACAGATAAGACACAGGAAAAATATTCAGTACCTCTTAAAGCACATGTACGTACACACTCTGATTGACAATAGTTGCTATCATAAGTTGCTAACTATAATCGTATCGTCTTTATCAGGCTCGCTTACGAATCTCATTTGCATAATCGTCGCGAGTGCTTCGTATTTCAAGGTTAAAGGCTCAAACCGCCATATTATGAACATGAGACACGTATGATCTTATTCTATTTTTAAAAGTAAAACAAGCAAAAAAAACCAACCACGCACTGCGCCTGTAAAGCAAAACTTATTAATTACGTACACACGTCGAGGATCGTATTATTCGATAATTCGAACGTTTATTCATTTACAGAGTCCCCGGTATATAATAACAGAGTCCACTGATTCTATCGTTGTTCACCGGCAATCGGGCAAACGTTCGTTTCTCCATGGAAACGCCGAGTAAAAATAGTCGAAGCTGACGTTCTACGTGATCCGAGGTCGCAAGTCCTTCCGAGCGAAATAGAAAGACTAAGGAAGTTGAGAAAAGTGAAAGAGAGGGTGATGCAGCCCTGGTGCACATAGGAATCCATTTCGGCTTCTTATTATGTACGCAAAGTACTCAACTGAGAGTCGCGTAAAGACTAAGGAAGTTGAGAAAAGTGAAAGAGAGGGTGGTGATGCAGCCCTGGTGCACATGTGAATGCATTCCTGGCTTCTTATTATGTACGCAAAGTAGTCAACTGAGAGTCGCGTAACACTGTGAACAGATATTATTGCGATGACTCGTCTCCGATGAATACGAGTACTTGTTTACGTTCATAAATAACACGCGATACGCGATTCCATATACCACTTTGACAGACTTCAATTGCTAACAGGGTGATCAAATATATATATACTGCATGGGTGCATTATGTTTTCATGTACAGTACGTATATGTATGTAGGTATAACCTAATATAGATAAACTACTATGTTAACGATAACGTGATAAGATAGCAATCCTGTCCCACTGAATAATATTACAAAAGAGACATCAAGAAGGACAGCACAACTATGTATGCTGTTACAGCTCACTCGAGGTAGCTCCTAAATCTCTGCGGTTAATTATTTTTACAATAATAATTGACAGATCGAACGAGTCAACGTGAGTTTCTGATCGCTTTTGAATCTATTTTTTGTATGCGTTATCAGTTCCGATAACGGTATAGTTATTTTTCGCTGATTAAGGAAAGAATATACATATCATTACGCAGCGATACACTTACATTGTTGGATTATGTATCAGTCATGTGTATTGCACTTTGATTATGATTTGCATAGACATTCATTGAGGAACTGAAGATTACGGTAAACAATGTAGTGGTTATTAGAATGACCAATGGAAAATAATAAGAAAGGCCCGCTAGAGGCGGCCATACGTATGTGTCGCGGAAAGAGCTAATAATTTATTTTAGATTTTGTATGAAGATATGAAGTTCGGTGAAAAAACCATGCGAAGATATTACGCGTTCAAATATCAAAATTTTTAGATTAAAAAATGGATTCGGTGAATCGGCGATTCGACGCAATGATGTGGCACCGTTTACGTACGCTAACGCCATGGTGTAAGCAAAGAAGATATCTTGCAGGCTGATACTGGGAATAAAGATTATCTGAACGCAAAGAATTTACGCATCAAGACGCTTAAAAAACGATAAATAATGATATTGACGTAAATTTTTGGAAAAATAACGAAGAAAAAGAATGTAAGTACGCTTTGAATCCCCTGCGGAGAAATTACCGCATGTCGGACCCAAGAGGTCCAAGTTCAAATGACCGACAAGAAGTGGATACGTTATCGTAACCAGGGTGTAATTCTCATTAAAGCGCAAACAATACAAGGCCAGATGTAATACTGTCTGACATTGTCCAGATAATAATTACCGATTTATTCTATTCAATTTTTTCCCTGATATCTTCAGAATGATAAACATCAAGTTTTTCTCTTTACTCTTTTTTGATTGTTATACAAAAATTTATATATACGTATTATACGGAAATTGCAATTGCATGCTTACACCAGATAATATACAAGATAGGCTACTTATCGAATAACTATTAAACGTGACTACCAATGAGAACTTATTCAGTGAAATTTTGGACGCATAAATACCTATGTAAATACATAGAAAAACAGAGAGGTTATCAGAAAATAAACGGGGTTCATAGTGCATCTCAATTAACTGGATATTAAAACTTCGCTCAATATAATCAATCGATAAATCCGAATGACGCGCGAAGTAGCGGCTTCTCTTCGTTAAAGTGAAAACTTTATCAAAAACATTTCACATTAACTTTATACATTCTATTAATAGTCTGACACGATTAATACGTAAATTCGCATTAGCCTCATAATCAGATACAGCGAATTAAAATCATCTGGTTAATTTTTATTTAGAATGTCCCGTTTAAGCGACCTTTTTAAAATATTATCACTCGGACGAGGGCAAACTCCAAATATAAACTTTACTTATAAACTTGTATTCACGTATTAACTGTACTCACCGGCACAGGAGGCTGAACATACATGAACCAGAGGACTGTCTGGCGGAAGTACGGAATTGAAGAATCCTTTGCTCTTCGAATACGTGCAGAAGTAAATAGCTCTGGAAGGTGCTACGCCGACAAGGTTAGGTCCAAGTCCTTTGAAGAGAGCCCGGGGGCCTTCGTTTTCCACGATGTACCTCAGACACTGCATCAGACCGGGAGGTGGGTGTGCGTGGTGAGGTCCACCTCCTGGCGGAGGTGCCACACCGCAGTGGGACAGGGCCACCAGGGAGTACCTAATCGATCGATTGATTTGAGTGTCTCATTTGAAAATTTCATATCAATCAAACGTACGATTGAACGTACAAAAAAATGTACTGCTAGTGAGACTGATAAATGATATACGTGATATAAATATTTTGAGGTTACGTTCGTTCGATTTCGTCGTGATAATTTTTGGGAATGTTATTTCATTAGTTATAATACCTTAATACGTTGTTTTCCTCAAGGCGCCATTTTAGTGATCGTGGAAAATGGTAGGTATCGATACGTCGAAGATCTTTGATTCAGTGCTTGGCAATGCTTTACGAAGAAAGCCTTTTGGATCGATCGGTTTTTCGTTGCGTATGTGAAATGATTGATAATGTGTACAATCTTTAACGTTTATTGCTTCGCAATTTACCTGGGATAACCACCGGTGCATAATCTTCTTCGTTGCTGAGGAGTTGGGAAGCTTTTGCATGTGACATGGCCGGACGTTAGTTCTTTGTGACCTGGTGGTGGATAGAAACCGGAAGACGATGACTGTAGACGTGTCTTTACTACTTCAAGAGGACAAGTCACTATGGCGCCAACCGTCCCGGCCACTCTGTTCACAGAAGAATTTACAAAAAAATACTGTTTAATACCGTTTCTTTCATGATCGCAATGATCTTTCTATTAGGTCACACTTTTGAGGTTTTTTTAAGTAAAAAAAAAACATTTAAAAAAAAGAACAGGTATCACAAATCACGAAGACGCAAATTGTGTACGATCTTAAGATCAATATTATACGTTGATCCTATCGTTATTTTTTCTAAAAGGTACTTGTAAGAGGGTCTGTATATGTGATTCGTATTACAATTCCCATAAGCATTGTATTGTCATAAACATGCCATCAATTTACGAAATGATCAAACGTAACAAGTCAAAGCAAACGATGGCCTGTTAAATCGTGCTATTTATATCGCACGTTAGAATCATTCAAGAGGGCTTCAACGGCCACGGCCTTTTGCGTCGTGAATCGGCTAGAATGCGCATGAGCCATATATACTCTCTCTGACTTAACTAGCACATAATATAGCATTGGCCAAGTATGGCGTCGCGCCATGCGCCTCGACACGTAAACAAACACTGTCTGCTGTTTGGTATTTATCGCTCGTGAAGATCGTGTGGCAACCGTACGAAAGGACAGATGATAATGATCGTTTCTAATCGCTGATCACCGGAAAACGATATAAATGTTATATTACTGTTAAACAATAGAGATAGGACGCATCAAATGTAATCAAACATGGCATCGGTTTATACGTCATTGAATAAATAGCCATTGCACTTTAGAATATACGGTTAATCTTCAAGGACGTCTAAGTTTAGTTAATTCGAGAGTCTAACAATAAACAAATCAGTATTGTTGTTATTAATTTTTTCTTAACTTTCTTCATAGTTCGTGCGTTCCTTATCGAACCCACCTGGAATTACATGTTATCACGTTATCATTTTAACACGTTCGGTTCTGTTACGAAATTGAGACTTTAATTTATTTTTAATTTTCTTCTGAGCTTTATCAACCGATTAGATGACAGTTGAATGAGTTAGCGTCCAATTCGCGAGCACTGGCCTACGAACGCTGTACTTTTCCATCGACCCGAAGACGGATTCACCAGGGCAACGACATGATTTAAACACGTAAAGTCCGTATTATCGGAATGGTGCCAACTTTCCTCGCGACACACTCGTTAATTACGAAGTTATTTGGCAGAGTTAGATAGTCAATTCCGAAGTTGAAACGCGTCGTGTAATCAATGTACGATTGTCATTGACTTTTTGGTATCGTTGATCGTCGATAATATTTCTGCACATTTTCAATGTTCATAAATGTGCATTTCATGCTTAAAAAAATGTGGTATTAAACAGTAAAACTCCATACCAGTGACATTTAATTGTTAGCTACCGTGACGTAGAATCGCGTTCGTTTGGTGTGAGTAAAATTGTGTCAAGATTGGATATTAAAAAAGTATTAAATAAAGGTAAATTTATGACAATAAGAATAAAAAAAATGAGCTTGAATATACGAGCATAGCTTCATATTGATTTCAATAAAGTTGGTAATACGTGTTTACATATTGCAGGTATATCACTTCTCTCGTGACGATTAATGACATAAATTTTGCAAGTTAATGAGGTAGCAAACGAAGGAAAATCAATGTAGGTTTATTAAAATGAAGCACATGGCATTGTTTCATACAAATTAGAAAGAAATTATGGTCAAGGTCGTGACGCTTGCTTCTAAGGGTTTCATGATGTAACGTATTTTAAAATGTCGGTATCCAAGATTTTTAAATCGTTCTAATGGAACAATAGGCGTTTAAAGCTTTTCGAAGGTATTTTAGATATTTACCATCTTTATACGATTCTGCGACTTGCGAAGTATGTCAATCACTTCAGGAACATTTATATAATGATTATCAATTGGATAGCACATATTTTTCTAACTGATAACCACTGTCTTTAGCAAATATAATATTTACGGCGCGTTACTACAACTTTCAAGTAGTAGTGTCGCAAAATCATGAGGCTTTAAAATATGTATACAATAAATATACATGTATTGTTCCAGCATAGGTACTTCGTAGATTATTACTAGCAAGTGAATAAATATGCTTTAAATTACTAATAAATGTCTCGAAGATCTTCGACATTACAGCATTTGCACGATTTTTATCATTCTAATCGAAATATTACATCACACAGTATTCATTTACATAAGTAAAAACAACAAATTAAAAATTATAACATTAACAGTTAAAAACACCACAGAGTATTAATTAGTGTTATTCAAGGACGTCAATTATCTCAACAAGATGTTTCTTGCGCGTAATTCGCTCCTTGATAAGCCATCGATATTTTCGTCTTGCAACGCAAACTCAATGAAAATATTATCACAACACAATATAGAAAATTCATTCACGTTGGCACAATAGTTTGCGTTAAAATCTTTAGACGATGAAACATATTTTTATATAGCATCCTTGGCTACCACAGTGAATAATGCCAAGACTGCATATATCTCAAATATCCAATCCGCACGAAAAAATAATCGTAGAATTGAGAGTAGGACCAGTAACAGTGTCATAATAATTTTTAGAGTTGTTAAAGTCTTAAAAACAAAATTGAAAAACTGATAAGCCCATAACACTTCAAGTATTTGACATGATTGCCGAAAATATTCAGAATTCACTGATGGGAGTTCCAAAATTGTATCAATGAAAATTCGTAAACAACAAAAAGTCGTATTATCCCCATAAATATGAATTGTGCTCCACTCATGACCGCCATCCTTTTGATTTTCATAGTCAAGTGCAACGATGCATTGACGATGCAGCAGCCTACATGTGGTAATAGCATAAGGACTGCAAGCTGCGCACAACCGTGAAATACATTGGAGCTGGTGAATTATTGGCGTAGGTCTCGACTCTAGATGCCGTGTTGAGGTTAATTAATTACGTAATAGTTAAGACTGAAAAGCACACCACATAATACGAAACAAATTGAGATGAGGAAGCAGAGAGAAGAAATAATTGAGAAAAATTCATAGAGACCCACCCTCCGGCCACAAGATGTATGACGGTGTCGCGCTGCGACATTCTCGTCGTTAAAAATTTGTATCTTCGTGTATCCTTGTCGCTATTGCGACGGTATGCACTGCGAGACTTGCTAGTCGGCGAAATAGTAAGGAGGTAAGGGCAACCGGTTTTCTGATGAAAAACACCGTTTCACTTTTCGGACCGGGCCTTACGGCCGGTAGAAACGTGTTCAGGTGCGAATTGGACGTATCGCGATTCACGAATGCACTGATCGGCTTCAGCTATTTTAGTTTTATATTTGTAACATTAAACGAGAACGTGAAACACCTCGATGAAAATTGATACCAACCAACGTGCACTGTTGCCTGAACACAACTGAGGTCTTCCGAAACGAGACATGAATGCTTCGACAGCGCCATATTCAAGTTGGTGACTGGATTCTGAACTTGATGCTTCTATACGAAGTAAAATTTCAACCTCCTATTGCTGCGAGTTATCTGATATTTAATTAAAATCTGTTTAACATCGTATACTTTAGTATTTTTAGAAACTCCTCGTGCGTATAAGATAGTTACTTTGTGTTGAATTATTCTTTGTCAGTTGATAATGAGGAACACTATTATGATTTGTGAAAAATAAATATTATTGTCAACTGGATCTTAATGATTATACATTATGTAAAATACAGTAATGATCTGGAATGATTACTTTGTATTGTAAAGCTAACGTGGAAAATCCTATATAAAGACTTAATATCGACATGTTATCATACATAGTTCTCTTAAAGCGATCTGATATATAAAAATATTATATCAGTAATAAATAGCGAGTTTTAGAGTCTGTTTACTGAATTCTGTTTTTTTTTCTCGTTAAGGATTTTGTATAGTGTAATTATTTCAGTTAAACTCTTCTTCCTTTTGTTTTTCAATGGCAAGATGCATGGCTCTTAAAAATCGCGGTACGGTAGTCGTTCTGGTATGAAGATACAACGCATGTGCCAAGAATGGTATTTTTCGCAAAACACGACCGCTTAAACCAACACTTTGTCGACTCAGTTCAAAGAGCATCAAACTGTGTTTCGTTTCAGACGTTTCCTCGTATCCCAGCATCTTTAAATAAGACATATCATGAATGGTATCCTGGTCCACGATGCCGGTCTACAAAAAAAATTTAAATAAATAAATTAAGAGCAAACTAATCTAAAATAAAAAATTAAAAATTAATTCCATGAATTATGATCCAAGTACCCTCATAAGCTCTTTGAGGCAAGATGCATAGATTTTGTAAATAGCAAGATCCGTAGGAAATCCGATAAATTGTTTGATATCAGCACGATCGACAAAAGCCAGATCAATGGCTTCAGTTACATTACTGGTTGTCAATATAAGAACATTAGGATATCGTTTAAGCTGATCCAGTTGCGTTAGTAACGCGTTTACTACACGAATCGAATCGCTAGGTTCGGTTCCACTTATACAAGCTTTACGTGCATGAGCCAGTGATTCAACCTCGTCAATAAGAACACAGACAAGTGCTTTGGGATCTTGAAGTAAAACTTTGATTTCCGAGAAGAGCTTCATTACCAACTTTCCACTCTGAAACATATACAAACTTCTTACAATCTTTATATCTAAATACATACGATTGGATGATTATGCAAATTGATGTAAATATTTACCTCAGAAAACCATTTAGAAAACAAACTGTGGCTATTTATTTCTACAAGTTCTCCATGAGAATAACGATCTCCAAGACGAATTGTTATTTTTTGTGCAAGAGCCTTGCAGAGACTTGTCTTTCCAGTTCCTGGCGGTCCATGAAGCAGAACTACTCTGTTGCAGTTTATAACATTGGGATCGACAAGTCGATCTGAGAAAACAGCAATTGTTTCCACAAAGTCTAGCAGCTGCAGAAAAAATATTAAAAATGATTTAAATGAATATGTATATGACATATCCATCTGGAATAGAATAGTTTGTAATATTCTTTTTGAAATAAAAGTGTTTGTAGTATTCAATATATGGACATTAAAGTGTAGTTTTAACATTATTCAAAGATGTTTTCGTAAGTAATTTAAGTATCTAACATTTTCTTTTACTCCAGAATCATAGTACAAATTTTCCCACAGCCCATGGAATTCTTTACTGGGTAAAATCCAGTTTGCAGCAACTGGTAAGTCTCCATTATCATCTTGCATTGTTTCTATTGCAGCTTCTTCCTGCACAAGTCTATAGACGTATAGCTGGATATTCGTTCCTTTGACTTTAGTACGAGATTTCTAAAAATATTTATACTTTTTAAAATAATTATTCCCTCTAAAATCATACAATTACCAACAAAAAATTAATGTACCTCATTATTTAAAGAACATAATATAGATTCAACATGTGTCTTTAAAATTTCATTACTAAAAATATTTCCAAAAAGCAAGGAATTTAAAATCACTTCATCCAGAAGACATAGTTCTGCTTTGACAGCATCTTTGATGTCCTGCTGTGATAAGGTGCTGAAAAAATTTAACTAATTCTCAGAACTGAAAGAGCTTAGAAACTTGTATGAACAAATTATTTATTATACCATATGACATGCGAAACAACAAATAATCAACACTAAATGTCTTTGCATACCGATAGATTATTAATATATAAATCATACTTGACAATTGATTCATTGTAATGCACTAAAAACTGAACATACCTATCAATCTTCTGACATATTTCCACATGTAAAATTTCAACCATCGTGTCAAAGATTCAAGTAAATCTTCCAGAAAACTTCGAAGACAAAGAGTACAAAGGAGCAGTAAAACTCTATCCAACGACTAAAATTGGAATTAATTTTACGTGTAAAACGCGGGAAATGTTCATCTTGGCCCTCTGTTATTTAGGGAGATTTATCTAGAGTAAAATAAATAATATTTGAAAAAAATAATCTTGTGTAAAAAATAATCAAAAGATAACATTAATAAAATAAAACTCTTAACTTTTTTCATTGGTGGCCTACACGATACATGCAAATACAGCTAATTATTCCAAATGCTGAAAATTGTGGCAAATAATTTCTATTCTAGTGATATTTTTTCAAGATCTAGGGATTTTTTAAGTTTGTCGATATATATCTAGTGAGATTTTAAGACGCATACAAGCTTATCTATTGAATTCGTGTTCGAGGTTGGACGCTTGGCATTTTGTATTTTATAAACCGACAACGGATAAACGGTTTTCAAGGCGAGTGCCAAGTGCCGATATGTAGTAGGCAAGTTTTAAGTAACGATTAACAGTTGTAGTTTGATCATTAGTTTATTGGGCCTATAAAGGTCAATTGTTTTAAAGAGATGGACGGAGACGAAAGCAGAAGAAGAGCTTTGGAGTCTGGTAGGGAAATGGTATGGGATCAATTTTTTTGTTTATAATTAGTTTTCGGCTATTTTTAAGTGTAATTAGAGCTTAGCAGGCTAGAACTTCGGGACCTTCTACTTCTTCTTAGATTTTCACTGGGATATTTAGATCATCATTGATCAATTGGCTCCTTTATTTATATCTAATTTACATTTGGTTTTGAGTACATACTAGTATTTTTACGTTGACGACCGTCAAAGGCCCTTTATCACGGTTGGCGTAGGACGACCGTTACAAGAGCTTTTCAATTTTTTTCCTACCGGAAGCAAGGATTTTCTACTTATATAAAAAAAAATACTTAGAAGAATGTATGGAAATAGCTAATGAGAAACATTTAGCATAATTGAATTTGTTTTAATTCAGTATGCTGTTTTAAATAATTATTAACATATACTACTCATGATATATTTAATGCTAATAATTTATTAAGTGTATCTACTACGTTTGCATTACATAAATCAGTTTTAATGAAATTATATTTAACCTTTAGAGGGCCGCATTTGAGATTTCAAAAGGAGGCTTGAAATTGAGTAATAATCATATGTATATATTTTTGAGGTAATACCATGTGTATAATTCTCGTTACAGTTAGAGTCAATATATTGACTTTCCAGCCCTTTAAAGATTAATGGTATTCTAAATTATTCTTTATATATGTATATTATTTATTTGTAATATTGATCGTAGCTTGCCAAGTACAAGGCACAACGTTTCGGTAGGGGTCACAGTTCAGCAAGCAATCAGGCTGGTGAACCATCCGATGAAGAATCATCGCATAATGAGTTTGAAGCTCAGCAAAGTATTAGTGTAAGTAGAAGGTTGCTTATACTGTACATTATTGTGTAATTAGTTACCTAATTAAATTAAGGATATTTCTTTGAACTAGATAAATGAAGCATCATCACAGGATATAACACATAGTAGCATCAGCATGAGTGAAGGTGAAGGAGATGCAGATCTTGAAGGAAGAGCTGGTAATGTGGCTAAACTTGCAGAACTTCTGCAAGTCAAGGAAGCAGAGGTAGAAGCTTTACATGCAGAGCTTGATCATCTTCGAGCAGAGGCATCATCACCAAATTCATCACAAAGTAGAGGCAGTAGCATTCAGAACAGAGATATCATTCTTACGTACCATAACAAGGTAAATACATTATAATAACATTATTCTATTATACTCAAGAGCTGTGTTCAAAGGGTTAAAGTTATTTATATTCATTAAAAAAATAATTGAATATGATTATGATAAATGTATCAACACTGCATTGTTTTATCTTTTGTTTTTTAATTTTTCTTAGCTAACTGAATATGAGAAAGCTGTAATTGACCGAGACAAGCTGATAGATGATTTAACCTCATCCTTGAAGCAAGCCTTGGCAGCAAGAGATAATCTTGTAGCTCAAGTGAATTCCCTGAATGCCCTTAAACTTGCTAGCACAAGTATGGAGAGTGCTGAAGTTCTACAGGAGAAGGTATACAGATATTATATACAGTATTGGTGACACAAGTATAAAAATGTTACACACTTCGTAACAGATAGTTAGTACATTATGTTTTCGCTGCTAGGCGTCAAAAATATATTTTAAAATAAAAATCAAATCCCATAATTTTTCAATCATAGTTTATAGGCGATTATTCCCTTTTTCATAGATCTCGTCTTTGGAAATTACAATCAACGACCAGGGTGCTATGATAAACGAATTGAACATGGAATTGACCAAGTCAAAAGATCACGTACAAAGGCTAGAAATGGAAAGAGACACACAAAGAGTTGAAATCAATGATTATAAGACTCGGGTTGAACAACTAAATAAGCAAATTCGCGTCGGAGCAGAGCAAAACAATCTAAACATCGACAAGACATTAGAACAGCAAAAACAATATGAAGCAAGAGTGGACAAACTCAAAAAGGACATGCAAACATTTGTAGATAAATTCACTATAGCAACCAATGAAAGTACAACGCATCATCAAAAGGAGATCAATGTACGTCACTTTGTGAATATAATTAACAACAAAAAATGCGTTTATATCCATCAACGTAGATAACTGTTTGAAAATTAATGTTGTTTTTTTTTTATATATATAATTCTAACGATTCTCGTATCTTCCAGGATTTGCAAAAGAAACACGAAACAGATTTAGCGAATCTTCGACAGAAATTTGAAGAACAGTTAAAACTGTCTAAAGAAGAATCAAAAACATTGGCTGACCGTCTAAATAAGGAGCTGCCTGACTTGGAAAGTCGTCACGCTAAAGAACTGTCGGCTTTTCAAAGCCAATTAGCTTATTACCAAAACACTGTGGAGGCTCTTAAATTGGAATTGATTAATCGATGTGAGCGTGAACAAAGTCTTCAAGTGGAATTATTAGCTACGAAGTCTCGTTTAAACGAACTCACAGTTCAAGGTAATACCGAACGCGAATTGCTGCAGGAACAAATTCGGTTACATAAGCTTCAGGTGGACGAAGTGACGTCGAAGTGTTTGACAGCTTCAAGTGTCCTGGACTCAAAAGAAAGTATTGAGCGTAGCCTGGAACAAGCTCTGAGCAACGCAGGTATGTTACGTGAAGAGAATGAAAAGCTGAAGATGGAGTTGGATGATCTTTCAGCGCGCTACACAGCTGCGCAGTCGCTTATAGAAAATAATCTAGCTCATGAACGGAGTATGAACAATAGAGTCTACGAGCTGGAGAAGTCTCTTTCTAGGGTGAGCGGTATCAGTTTTAGCAACACTAGTGAATTGAACGAGACCAGCTATCAGACTTTCGATGAAGTTGCCCTTCAGTACCACATAACGCGACAGAAACTAGAAGAAAAGGCCGAGCTCGAGAAGAAGTTAATCGACAAAATACAAAACTTGGAAGAAGAGCTCGAGAAAGCGAATTTGGTGAAAGAGTCTTATGAGAAACAATTAAAGGATTCTAAGAATTCTTTCGACAAGCTCACGTCGGAAATGAATGTCCTAAAGGATTCAAATCCCCCAATTCCCTTCCAAGGATCCATGTACTTTGGTGACAGTCATGATAAGAGTCTGGAGGATAAAATTACGGATGATACCCAGAATCCAATGGAGATACTTGAGAAGAATCTAGAGGAATTGAAGACGAAGTTAAAGCAAAAAGAAGCAGAGAGTGCGGATAACGTAAAAAAGTTAGAGGAAGTTACTCAGAGGATGAGAAAAAGTGAAGATGAGTGTGAAAAACTTAAAAGTGGACTAGCTTCCGCATGGGAACAGTGTGCATTTTTCGAGGAGAAACTCAATCAAACTTTGGCTATGAGCGAGAGTAGATTTGACGATTCAATGATATCTGAACGGATGAGTGAATTGAGTCAACTCTCTAAGAATATATCTAAGGACCATTTAGATTCTCATGATATATCTGGCCGCATGAGTGAATCCCATGATAGATCTAAAGATGACACAAGAGATTTTGTTGATTTGCCAAGAGCTAGTAGTGCCTCAACTAAAGTGGTAAATGACAATATAAAGAATAATGATATGGTTAATATCAGTCATGCAAGCGACTTGCAAGAAACTTCTAACCCTCATGCAGAGAACGCCACTAAAGATCTTTCCAGATCATTTCAAGAAAATTTGGTAAGGTCTTCTAGTAATAATACAGAAGAGTTGCCTAAGCAAATTTCACAAGATAGCAATAACACATCCAAAGATTTATCTAGAAATAATTTCGAAAGAACAGATAATTCATTGAGCGGCTGCAAAGAAGTGGAACTTCTTGATTCAAACAAGAAATTAGAATCCAAAAAAGCTATGAATCCGGATACATCGACAGACCCCTTAAAAGAAGCAATCCTTGTGAATGAGGAATTGGTAAGAACACTTCAGAAAAAGGAAGAAGAGTGTCAAGAAATAATGGGGAAACTAAATATGTACATTGAACAAGTGGAAGTCTTAAATATGGAAAAAGCTAAATTGATCAGTGAAAAGTTAGGTTTGGTCAAAGGTCTTGAAGAGTTGGAATCCTTACGAGATCAACTGGAACGTTTGAAAAAAGACCAAGAATTGTTGGCAAAAGAGTCAGAAGATCTAACAGAAAAACATAAGAAGGAAATGAGTAACTTAATGGAAAGACATACCGAAGAGGTGGCAGCTATTAAAGTGGATGCAAGTAACGAAGTACAGAAGCTTAGAAACTTACTTCTGAGTGTGAAGCAAGGGACTGCTGGTTTAGATGAATTGCGAAATGAACTAGAGAGTAGGCATTCTCATGAGATGGAAGACCTTCGCACTTACTTTGAACAGAAGTGTCTTCAGATGGAGAAGCAGTACTCCGAAGAAGTCTTCAGTCAACAATCTAGGAAGATCTCAGACGATGACAGTGAATTTGATGAGCTCATCGAGGATCCATTTTTCGGTGCGGCTGGCGATTGTCTTGGTGCAGAAACAAAGAGTAGAAAGTCTGACGATGTTTCAAAAATCAAATCCGACAGTGGTGACAACGAGAATCCCTTGACATCTACTCGTGAAATTCAAGAACTTAAAGAACAATACGAAAGGAAGTTAATTGAGCAAAAACAGTTCTATGAAAATCTTCTGGACGAGACACGAGGGAAGAGACAGGATTCTCTAACCAAAGATGAAGTTCAGGTAATTTTATTGCAACTGATTAATGATATTTTGATTTAAGTTCAGATATTTTGACTAGGAATTTTATTATTAGTTTAAATAATATATATAAATCTTTATATTCAAGTTCGATAGCCTGGAAGAAGAGGAACCACCGAAACTTGATGAAATTGAGAAAGTCAAAGAGGAATATCAGAAAAAATTGGCAGAACACGAGAAACTTTATGAGAATTTGTTACGCGAAGCCACAAAGAAGCAACAAGATTCTCTTTTGAATGTCGTTAGTCAGGTGAGATTTTTTATTATCATTTTGAAAAATGTCTACATTAATAATGTTTGGCACGAATTCTGGATCATCTATAAAACTATCTATAATATTCTTCAACTTTTTCTATCGCTGACAAATCAGTTACTCAATGCTCTCTAATATTTACTTAATATAAATTTCAATCTTCAATGGTGCATAATGTACTTAGCAAAATATTTGAAGCCTACTGTAACTAAATCTTAACAATTTCCCTTTCTTTCTTTAATCGTATTTGTCCCTTTTGAAGCACGATAAGTAAAATTTGTGAAAGTTACAGAGCAAATATACCAGATCAGGGTTCCTAATTATATGTTCTGTGTATTGTCTAATGTTGGATCAAGTAGAGTAGCAAAACTATAAAATCTTCACCGAAGAGTTAAGAAGGATGATATAGCAAGATATAAATATATTCGCAAAATCCAGAGCATGTGCACAAAAACATGCAGTTTGCGTAGTTCTAACAATTAAAGTGTGGTTTCCTGGCGAACTAAACTGTGAATCGTAAATTCGTAACTAACTTTTGTCCTGTGTGTGGCCTCGCATGCAGCCTTGCCAAACAGAATGGGATACAGTCACCCTGGAGAACGGCGAGCTTGCCAACTTGCGAGCTGCCTACAGCCACCAGCTCGAGGAACAGGTTGCCCTAGCACGGCTCGACATCGTCAACGCACTTCAGGAACAAATTCAGGTAGCTTATGGCCACCTGTTGCTACCGGCGCTTGTACCTTTTCTCTCTTCTCTTAAGAATTGGAAAAGAGAACATTCTAAGAGTCTTTTTTTCTTTTATATCCGTCCAATCGTCATAGTATGTTATAAGAAACGTTTAGAAAACGAGAGATGATTTCAATAAGGATACAAAACTTTTGTGGTTCCTGACGTTAAATTCAGCCCATAATCATTATCCTTTTTCATACTGTGGCGTTGGGATGCAACTCATCATGATTAAAGCTTCGGGTGGCAGAAACCATTCTTTACTATCCATGATCTAGCAGCTGCTACAAAAATCCAACAGGAAAACGATCTCAATACCATTTCAGTACATCACGTGCCGGAATGTATCGCTTTTGCGACTTTGTTATTATTAGCCAGTACTTCGTTTATCACAGCAATGTTTTGATAGCGTGACATCGGCATTATACAGGCTCTGCTTTCTGCCGATACGGAAACCGAAGAAAATTGGCCGGCTGAACTGCTTGAGCTACGAAACAAGTTCACGGATAATACAAGGCACGAGATGCAATGCTTGAAGGAGATGCACTCTGTGGAATTGCAAAGACTCAAGGAAGAGCATTCGCGCAGTCTTGCTAGGATCATTGATCGTCACCAGGAAGAACTCACCGGACTCAGGAAGGAATATGCAGATCAATTACTAGCAAGGAAGCAATTAAGTTCTGCAACTTTAGAAGATGATCTAATCGCTGAAAGGTGATACAAATATTTTTCTATACGAATAATGAATATATTAGGATAATTGCTTTAAGAGAATTGTGATGTTGAGAGTATATCATTTCATTAAAATGTACTTTCAGAGACAATCTACGTAAATCGTGCATGACTTTGAAGAATCTTGTTGGAGATTTGATCAAGTATTTCATGTCCTGCGAAGAGGAGGTGAACAATACTTTGATCAGCGAAGTCCTAAAGTCTCAACTATCTAAAACTCAAGAGAGCTCTGATCAGACAACTGTCTCGGATGTGGAGGAACCTTCTGTGAACAAGATCAAAAGAGTTCACTTTGCGCCTAATTCCAGTGGTATTAGCTCGATTCTGAATAATCAAGATCCTCAAGATTTAGCACAAGACGAGCAAGATTTTGCACAGCAACTGAGAACTGAGTTGGATCATTGCCTTAATCGTCTCAGGATAGAGAGTGCACAGATTTTAGGGATTAGTTTACCAACAAGACAATGTAAAGTGGATATATTTTCAAAGCCAATTTCGTGGAACGACAAAACCAATGAAGAATTACAATACCAGCTGGCTGAGAGCGAAGCTATTATTACTGAGCTTCGCGAAGAATCTGAACACCTTAGATTCCGTGTACTTGAACTCCAAGATCGCTTGGTTGCAGCTGAGACTAAAAAAGAAATTATTAGTGAAGGTTATGGCGAGCAGGAAGACCCTGGTGTTCCGGTATCGGTAGAGAGCTTGTGTCAGCTACAAGACAAAGGTAGATTCCAAATTAAAAGTATAATCAATCCAATACAAATTTCGCACCAGTTAATGATCATGACAATAATATTTAAATATATTTAAAGTTCAATCATTAATCATTTTAAAACTTCATTTACTTTACTTTTACTCTACAGCAAGATCTGTTCTCAACAATGGTGGTGGCGACAACTCCTACCTACTTCAGCTTATTGAAGAGCTTTGCCGTCACAGCGATAAACTTTTAGACGATTCGAAACGCGACAAAGAGGACTTGCAATTACAGGTAAGATCACATCCAAGGTGTTTAGAACTGGATGCACCAGCTGCATGAATGTTATCTTTCAATGAGCCGCGGTGTTTGCGTATTGAAACGGTTGATGCATTTAGAGCCCGAGTTACATCGCTAGACTACGCTCTGGCCGAGAGTCCAGTCTCCGAACTCCACATTTGAAAAGTTTTCCTTTTTACGTTATTATGCATTTTCATTTTTTTTTATTTTTGTATGAGTTTTGAAAACCATTTTATTTGTCGAACAATCGTGGGGAAAGGATCGCTGGACTTTATGGTGCAGAACCCAGAAAATTGATTGGCGTTCTATTGTCTTGCCGGCAGGTGCCTTTAGACCCAATACCTCCCCCATACATTCACAGGGTTTGCTGCCGAAAGGTAAATCATAGAGATACTAATATTAGGCTTAAGCCTGTCCATGCTGTATAAAAGAGCCTCTAAAATTGTCTCTTTCGCAGGACAATTCTTATTAGAAAAGAATGGTCATTTGATATTGAGGCCTTATATACTCGTACATTCAATTCATGTTATGCGCGATGATGATCAGTGTTCATTGTGGTGATTTTTTGGAAAGTGAAAATATTGCTTTGGGGTGATTGCTGGCTCATTTTAGTTAGCCGGGTTGTGTCATGTATGGGTGAAATAAAAAATCTACTTTCTCATTCTAAACATATTGCTTGCCATGTTGCAGTATTCCACAACACATTGGGTATGTTCAGCAGAAACACCGCTCAGGAAGCAAATATGTTTGATTGGTCATTTGATCGTTAATCTTGAAACAGTTGTGAGATTTGACCAATCAAATGTATTTGCACTCTCAGCGGTGTTTCTGCTGAAGATACCCATTGTCTTATGGAATAAATGATTGAATATTTAATTAGAAAATATCTTTTTTTATCTGCTGAGGTTGCATAAATTAATTAAGGAATAAAAAAAAATATGGTGGTTATACACTTGTGAAAACATGGTAGAATGGGAATTGCCTTGCTTTTGCTTTTTGTAGTTTATTTTAAAATTAATTTAAAGCACTTGTACGCCTTCATTTAATATGTAACATCCTTTTTCTTCGAATATATCATTTTATTAAAAACTTTGAACGAATATTTCGATGCTTATAGCATGATTGGCTTTCTGTAGTTTCATCATTAAACTTCGTGTAATTTAAAGTCCTCGATATAACTGTTTCAAAATTATTAAGCGCCGACTTACCCTCAATAAATACTTTCAAGAATATTCTGCTTTTCAAGAGACGCGCTAGAATCTTATATATGCAAAATACTTAGATCGAATCGGCGGACAAAAAGCTGCGAGCCATCACGAAGTTCCTAGAAGAACAAGGCGGCGAACGTGAAGCTGAACGCGAGGAAGCAGCCAGACAGATTCAAGCGCTTCAGGAGCAAATAAAGGAGATGGAACGTGAAAAGGAAAGGGATCAACGCATCAGTACAGAGGTAACAATTTAATAAGGTTTACATGAAAACATGATTTTAATTAATACACAAATCGAGTATGCAAGTAACATGATTACATTATATTTGTAACAATATATAGAATCTTCAAGTATAAATTGTAAATCTTGCAATTTAACACAAGGCATAAGGTTTGATATCAGTTGATTTTAATGAAAATAACAGATCGATGATACTGGAATACATCTCTTACACGTTAATTGTAGATTCGTTTTGCATACTCTCTTTTAATGGACCTTTGAAGAAGAAATACTTTTGTATATATTGTAGCAGGATTGTACCGTAACTTTGGAAATATTTAACATCACAAGATGGAATGTTACTAATTGAACCATTCAGTGAAATGAAAGTACAAGTACAATAGATGCAGATATATTTCTAATGTTATGGTCGCACCTGCACATCTGGTTATCTCGGTGGCTTAACGATAATAGAAATTTGGTGTCAGACCTTCTAAAGAGGATATTGTTAATTCTGCTAGGAAAGCTTATAACACGCATCACTTCACGCTAGTCTTATTAACCCACGTTTTCTCTGCACTGTGGTTTTGGTTTTCTGTTTGTTGCACAAAGCAGTCTTCTACGCTATCGCCTCTACCGACCCCGCTCGCCCTTGCAGCGCTTCGGCCAACTGACATCGCTGCAACTGTGAGTGCAACAACTATGTCACATCTTAACTATCCCGGCAAAGAAGCATTGGCATCATATGAAAGCAAACTGCAAGCTTATACTTTACGTCTATGTTGTATAAATATTATGACAATTAACTTTACAAAAGGTGATTGTATAAGAACAGTTTAGCCTACCATTGACTAATTTACAATGTGATGTATCGATAGGTACATTAGATCTTTAACAGAGCTGAAAATTGTTTAAAAATTTTCAGTTACCAGCCGATAGACACTGTAAGAAATATTAAGGTTTTCAACAGTCTTGTGTTTCTTTCTGTGCTTTACTGTGTCGTCCGATGCTTCTTCGTAAATGATCACGTGCCACTTTCTGTAAATATCACTGGGTCGAGAATATCGTAGTTACGCGAAATACAGGTGGAGGCCCTTGAATCCCAGATGCGCGAGATGTCATCCTTGATGATGGATGCTGAGACGAAGAAATCGGAGATCGAGACCGAGCTGAAGGATGCTGTGGACAAGATCTGTGATTTGAGGGACATAATTGCTGATCTGGAGCAACAGCTGCAGTTGAAGCACAAGGCCGAAAGTGTATTGAGAAGTAAAATCGAGCAGCTGGAAGGCGTTGTCGCTGCGCAAACTAGAAATCAGCAAGAATTGGCGCAGGAATTGGATGCAGTTAACATGGGGAGTGAGAGCAATAAGCTCACTGAGCATATCGCGCGGTTAGAGGTATTGCTTCATTATGAATGACACATATAAATTATAGTTCCTCTAGTTTTCTTTGTAAGAAAAATTGTATAATAATCGTAAATTCTTATCTAACTCTTTTAGGATGAGTTGCAAAAGCACAAGCTTAGCTCTGAACACTTTGAAGGTAACTCGTCTGCTCTGAAACAAATGAAAACGGAACTGCGCGAGATGCAGCTTCAACTGGACCGACGTATACGAGACTTAGAGGCTTTGCACATATGCGGTTCCAGTCTTAGTCTTAGTCAACCAAGCGAAGACGTTTCTATCAGAGAACAGATAGATGCTTCTCGTTGTCCAACTCCAGATGATCCACACGCGCCACCAACTTTACCGCTGGATCAACTTTTGAAACTTAAGGAAAAAATGGTGAAACACGCCAGGGTCGAAGAAGTTGCCTTTAAGCGTATCAAGGATCTTGAAATGCATCTAACCGCATTGAAGAATCAGAACGAGGTAATGTGTTTTAAAAATCTACATGAAAATATTTTGAGTGAAGTTTAATCTACGGATCATTAGCTTTACATTCCATTGGAATATTATTTATATCGTCGATTAACTTGGCGTTCACAGGAATTGCAAGCGGAGCAAGAGATTTTGCAGCAGACAGCATCAGAACAATTGTTTCAGATCGAAGCCATGCGTGGTCGTCTGGAGCAACAAAAGCAAAGTGCTCCATTTGCGCAAAGACAGGCTACGTCCAGATTGGAGTTGCAGCTACATGAGCTCAATACCAAATTGAACGCTTTAGAACGAACTGTTGCTGATAAAGATCTCGAGGTACGATTATCTTCTGCATATTTTCCAAAAATGTTTTAACACTCTTAGAATATATATGCAACTAATCTTCGTTGCCCTTGTGAGAAGATGAAAGATGCGAAGAGCCAGTTGGACAGAGCTAACAGATTATTAACGGAGAAGGAAGCCGAAATCGCGAGTGCCGTCCACACTGAAAATAATGCTTTTCAAAAATTGAAGGATTATATTGCAATCCTTGAGGAAGAAAAGAAAGTCCTTGAGGTACTCTTTTTGTTACTTCACGCCACGTATTCTTTTGGAATAAACTAAAATATTTCTTACTCCTAATAAAATTATTATTCACTGTTACAGTCCAAGTTGGGAATACAAGAACGTACTCAGCATGACCTGAGACAGCTGATAGACTCAATGGTAGGGGACAAGAATGAAGAGATCGATCATCTGAAGGAGCAACTGGCAAAACGCGAACGTATATTAGAACCATACTTAGCGTTAAACCTAGACGAAAGTCAGCTACGAGAGCTGATACGTCAAGCTGAACCTAAGAATAGTGCTCGAACCCTGAGCGACATCCTTTCTATTCATTCAGAATGCGAGGATCTTCCTGATCCAATTAGAGAAGCTCCTAATCATACATCAGGACTCAATGTATCCAGTTTTCGTACAGCTCTTCCATTGGATCATCTCAAGGAACCTGCAGAGCAATCACCAAATGTCTGTATAACGATACCACAACTGGAGCTTGGCTCTCATAGTTCGTCTAGTTCGTCGCATGGAAAATTACTAGAACAAAGCGAATCCCGTCCGATTCAGGCATTAAGTCCTATGATCCTGGAAGAGTCGAATCCCAAGGATCGGACCTCGGAAGCCATTCAACGTTCTAACAATGAATTACTTGAACGGCAAATTCGTCAATTAGAAAATCAGTTGTCCAGCATAAAGGATGAACTCAATCTGAAATCTTCTAATTTGGTGCGACGGGAGGTTGAATTGAATAACGTACAGCAGGAACTTGATGAATTGAGAATTGAACTTAAGGACACGATTGAGTCTTTGAGCCGGGATAAACTCTTTTATAAAAATCAATACGAGCTAACTCAAGTTTCGGAAAGTAAAATCAAAAAAGACCTTCTACAGGTCGAAAATATTCTGAAGCTCAAAGACGACGAGGTCAAGGAGTACAAGAGTAAAATTCAAATGAACGAAAAGATTTTGATGGAACTGAATGCTGAGAATTCTCGATTGAAAAATGACATTGATGAAATAAGGGAGAAGAATATAAAACGGCTAGAGATCAATCTTCAGGAAAGAGAGGTGGAACTGAAAAATCTTAAAGAAATCGTGTTCGAAAAGGATATTACCATTGAAACTATTCAGACTCGTAATACAGAGATCGAAAATGAGAATAAGCAATTGTTTGAATTCAAATCAAAATACGAACAGTGCCGACGTGAATTCGCTGAGTGTCAGAATGAGATTCAGAGACTTACCGAAGGATTGAATAATCGCGATCAGATCATCCGAAGACTTGAAGAAATGGCTAGAAGGTCCAGCTTCTCCGGGGCGTCTTCGCCTAGTGAAAGTAAGGATCAAGAGATTCATCATTTGCAGGAATACCTTAAGGAGAAGGATAAGGTCATTCGACAGATGAGCGACGACAGTAAGAGTTTGCATCGTGCATTGGAGACTATACAGAATAAGATGAAGGAATCTGGGAATGTTGTAGAACTACGAAAGAAATTGAAGGATGAAAGAAGAATTAACACGGAGTTGAAAGAAATAGTTGACAAAATGCAGATCGAATTGAAACTTCTACTCAGAGACGAATCGAACCGTAAGTATTTTCATAAAAATAATAATAAAAATCGATAGAGCAAATATAATTCATATAATTACGTTTGAAGAATCAGAAGAGGATGTCGACATCGAGGATATGGTACAACGAGAATTGAACCTGTCAGCCCGACTTGATCAGCAAATATTGGAAGCTATCGAAAGCGAACCTGAAGAAGGTACTGGCAGAAAAATTGAAAAGCACTCTTGCAATTCATTAGACATTGAACCTACGAGTTCAGATAAACAGGAGAGATTTTTGTACCGATACGGAGTATTGAAAAGCAAATTGAAACAAGCGACAAAAGTCAATGAAGAATTGATAAAACTTAAGGACGATCTTGAGATTGAGCGCGAGATGCTACGTTCACAAGTTACCGAATACGAGAATCGCATATTGCAAATCAAGTATGTCAACTCGAGAAACAGTTACGAACATTCTTTAAACTTATACATTACTTAACTGTACTTGATTTTCGAATCTTCAGGTCCCATCTAGACGAGGAAAGTAACAAAGTAGCGTCTTTGGATGAGGCGCTCTCAGCCGAAAGACAAACAGTGCGAGATTTGAAGCTTCAAATTCAAAAAGATCAACATTCTATGGAAATAGCTCATATAAAAGATTCTGAATTGATATCAGTAAGTATTATTACAATATCAATTACTTTGTAAATTAACAGCGGATGATTATTTTTAACTAAATTTTATTTTACAGATGTTAAGAATAAAGCTTTCATCTTCGATCGACGCCGAGGAGAAGCTACGAAAAGATTTGAACGAAATGCGTTACGAGCACAAGAGTCTTGAGACCCAATTGACGGCAATCAGAGAACAAATAAATTCTCAGCGTGCTCATGAAACGACGGCAGGACTTGAAGAACTCTTGGCGACGGAGCAGAAGAAATATCTAAAACTTGCAGAAGAGTACGAGCAGGTGCAGCGAAAGAATGTTGAGCTTCGTGATACACTGAGGAAAATTGAAAATGAAAAGTCACGATATGAAAAGCAATTAGAAATGTTTATGGAGGAGAAGGAGAAAATGATAAGCAGCCTGACTTTGGCTGAAGGTACTAAAGAATTCTTGAGCACAGATTTGAGGAGGACTAAGGAAGAATTAAGAGCACGCGAAGAAGAGTGCGAATGGCTTCAGCAAAGAATAAGTACCATGTCCAACGCAGAGAATAAAAGACAGCAACAAAGGTCAGACGATCATAATGAATTGAAGAGTCTTCGGCGAGCGATTACCAGTACTCGAGAAGTCATGGTTGGTATTAATGATTGATTAATTAAATGCTAGGAATCATCATTGTTAAAGGATAAATTACATTAAATTTCTATATTGATTTATAGCATGATCTGGAATCTGATATGAAGCAATCTAAAAAGGAACTACAAAAATCATTAGAAAATCAAGCTCAACTCACGGAACGTATAGAGTCTTTAACTGAAAAAGAGATTCAGCTTGGTAAACAGCTCAATGCAGCACGGTTGGAAGAGAGGAGACTTAACGAAGTAATAGCTGATATGCAAAATGATTTACAGTTGAGCGTAAAGAGAGAAGTAGAACTTACCGAAGAGTTGCAAAGGGAAAGGATATCCAGCCAGAAGAAAGTACCTGCTCAGTTCGTTCAGAAGATAGAGGCAAGAAAGAGGAATTATCAAACATACTTGTTCCTGCTAATTCAATTTTTTAAATTCTGTTTATTTTTCGTAGGAATTAAATGACAGCATCGAAAGACATTCACGAGTTGAAAGTATGCTTCAGGAGAAATTAGCCAAGGCCAGAGAAGAGAAGGAACAATTTGCAAGTCGTATCAGATTGCTAGAAAATAAGTTGGCACAAAGAAGTAAAGAATCTACAAGTGGGTTAAACTCCGATTTGGTTGAGAAGGTAAACCTTATAAATAGTTATAAGTTCGAAGTTCATTTTTTTCGTGTTCTTGTATACAAATGTAAAATATCACTCATAATGGGATAATATTATCTAATCCTTTACAATTGCATTAGCTTTATTCGATTTAACAAACGCCGTCACATTTCTTTGTTCTTTCACTAGATTCAACACTTCTACGGCAAATACCTGCGTGTGGATAGTCGACGCAAAGCTCTAGTTTATCAGAAGCGTTACTTGCTCTGCATAGTGGGTGGTTATCAAATTTCAGAAGCGAATACGCTATCGGTGCTTGCACAACTTACTCAAAGTCAGCAATTCTGTATAAAAACGAGTGATAATCGGAAGAGCCCCAAAGTTCGTTTCCGTAGTGCTATACTCGTTGTTATCAGTATTCATCGCATGAAGTGGATGATTCTCAGATGGAGAACCGGAAGACGAGTCGGAGCCAATGCTGTTCTTGGTAATCCGGATCAGTCTTTCGTTCCCCTGAGAACTGCCAGCTTTAATCATTCGCCGCCTGTTCGAGAACGAGCTACTATTAAGTAAGTATTGCTTTAGGCATTTATCCTGTAGCATTGTACGAACAGTACACACGACTCGAAAACATTGCGATTGTTGTAGAAGAAATCTTAATTTATTCTCAATAAATTCATGTCGTTCAAAAATGTTGCGGGTTGAGTTAGGCAGTAATATATTATACAATTCTTTGTTACAGCGGTGATGGAAATTTTGGGAAAATTGAATTGGAACAATATTTGCAAAGATTCACGAATATTCAGCAAACACTCGGTCTAGCAATGTCGGAAGCTGGAGCAAGTCGTCCGTCTAATACAAGGACTCAGATGACTTCGCATCATAACAGGTCACCTCAAATTCAATTGGATGATAAAAAGTCGATCGATGGCCTTGATAATTGTTTCTATTAAAAAAATATATATACAGCCATCCTTCAAGATGGTCTGTGTGGGATTGCCGTTTTCATTTGCATTGCGAATGGAAATAATTTGAAACTGGGCATTTCGAATAGACTGAGATTTTACGTAGGCTTTTATTTTTATCTTTATTGTATCTCACTATTAATTCTCTCGTAGGACTCGTTCAAGCATTGTATATAAGTTTGTATCATATGACAGTGTAAGATAATTCCTATTTTTATCAAGCTTTAAAGAGCTAATTGTGTCTTCTGAAACGAAAGCTCAACCATTCAATAGTATTTCGTTTATCTTATTCATTGTTTTAAGTGAATTTTTGGACGCAACATGACCAAACTTTTGCGACATTTCTTTTAGATTTATTTAGTATGAAATTACATACCAGTGATGAGAATGTTGTGCCTTATAAAATGTAACTCTGATATTTATTGTATTGTATGGATTGTATGTTTTTTATATTGTCAATAAAATTTTATTCATCACTTAAAAAGGATTGGAAATATGGGAACAGTGATAATATTGATAAATTCATAAAGTTAACGGTATTTTAATGCAATCTTAGACATCTTTACAGTAAAACAGAACTTGCCATTTTACATTCAGTAGATAACAAGCGTAGCTCTATACATTTCTCTATAACTGCAATAAAAATGTATGCCAACAGTAGGATAGTACTATAATTGGAGTATTTGTCAGAATTAAATTCTTTCGTGTTTATTCGAGTTCATTAGATTGTCAAGAAAATAATATTTGAAAATTTATTCCCAGAGACGGGGGTGGTAAAGATCTGACTTCTTTTGTGAAATATTAAAAACTGTCATACTAATTACATTACAAACTACATCTTTGTCAGACGTTAACAGCTGTCTGTATCGTATTCAGACTATATTAAAATTAAATGGCCATACAAACGTTGAAAAATATTTTACAGCAAAGTCTCATCCGAATATGACTATTCTAATAGCCAGTCGTACTACTAGTTATAAATTATTGTAAAAAATGATAATCTAGTAAATTTCTACGAAGGGAATATGTGAGCAGATAACATTACCGTCTTGACAAACTAACAATTGCAGAAGTAGTTAATAATAACAGGATGTTGTGCGATTATTTGTCATAATGAAATCCTACTTTGCTATTCGCATATACTTGGTATTATTTACATATATACATAAAATTGTATGATAAAATATATAGTGGCCATCTAGAGCTACGTTATCTCAGTGTTATGAAATCGCTACATGCTAACAGCTTCTTACAAGTAATCTACTTTCTTAAGGCTGCCCCGGATAGACTTTACAACTCATCCAATTTGGGATTCTTACCCAGGATACTAATCCACAGTACATGTCAATTATAATTTAAATTGATTTCTACATGAGAAACTAATTCATTGTGTATTACTGAGTCATTCGATGAATAAAAGTATTCAAAGTGACAAACGATTATGTATAACTTATGTGCATCGAGTGTTATAAATTGACTAAAAGTGACATACTGAATCAAAGAGAATATTACTTTTCTGTCTTTCTTTTCAGACTTATAATTAGTCCTTTAAATCTTATGTCGCAACACTAGATTCTCTTTGTAATATTTTACTGTGTAGCAGTGCCTGTCCTTTCAATTGCTCTAGATTTTCCAAACGATAATAAACTAACTGCAGCGAGGAAGTTCGTTAGCCTTTTTTGAAGATGATACAAGCACGGAACTTTCCTCACTACAAATATTAATATTTTCTCGGAACTTATGACTTTTCATTATTTTTTCACATATATCAAGGAGTTCTTTTGAGATGAAAAACTCAATTCCTTTTAATTAGCCAATATCCGAGCTCCGATCACTCATACGAATATGAGTTGTTGAAAATTTAATTTATTTTCCAGCTATGAAAGATCGAAGTCCTAGCACGACTTGAAAGAAAAATTCTCTGTCTAGCACACCGACGAGTTAGCCTTCTCTACGAATAGAACAGGCGTCCTTGAAGTTGGTGGCATTAAATGGCACAAAATAGTCGTCATGAAGTTGCCTGACAATTGCCTCAATGGGACAAAGCTTTGATTCCTTGCGTGTTTTCTCGCCGTCATCGTGATCAAAGAAGTTGACATTATACAGACTGGTATTACGACAAAATGGTATCTTCTGGGTGAAATCCTTGCCGTTGACGACGACGCGAAAATAGAAATCGCTGGCTACGTGTGTCTCTGACTTTGGATTGATTCGATAAACCTCAATGACGAAGCGCGAAGCGTAATGTGGAACGGCCGCCTGCTCAGAAAGAATTCCAAGAGCAGTCGCCAAGTATTCCAAAGTTTTGTCATGACCAGAATACAGAACAATCTTTGGTTTGGCTTCAGAAATCATACGCAACATATAGGATACTATGCTACGTAATAAACCATATGCTCGTAGCAAACCATACTTCCGGCGATTATGACTTTTGGAATGTTGACGAGCTTCCCATTCTGTGTATGCAAATAATCCTGTGACATGTTCGGTTTTGACACATAGCCGCTGAGTCTCAGTATCTATACATGGTAGGGACGCCCCGTGACAGACGTAGGTCAATAAAGCGTCTCTTAGTGTGTTGGGGTCCGTCGTCTGGGCCTGGTCTGGCATCTCAAAGACTATATTGGAAGCTTGCTTTATTAGATCTGCTACAGCCGGGTGCGACTTTAGGTGATCTCCAAGCTCCTGCATAAACGCAAAAGGAATTCTGAGTAATGTTATTCAAGAGCTATAAAGATTATTTTGATCTTGACGCATTAAATTTTACCTTGGAATATTGTTTGTGATATTTCTCAGCAGCTGGACAAGCACAGTCCGTATTACAAAAAGCATAACTTTGCGTCTCACGCAGGCTGATTTTTGCTAAATTTTGAAAACCATCGTTCTCAACGAATGCGTACAGTAGCGCCACAGCACTTTGCACCGTTCTTCTGTATCGTGTACTGTAGACAACAACGTCCTTTGAACTGATGGTACCGTTTCCCAAATTGAGTCTGTGAAAATAAGCGTTACGTAGGAGCAGTCCTGTCTTGAGTAGCTGCGATACGCCCAGCATGGTCAGTTGTGCCAGTTTGCAATCCCTGGCGGCAGCTGGCAGCATTGGAAATCCATGGAACGGTCCCAAAAATTGGGCCCACCCTGTGCGCCAATTAGAAGATGCATTTTGCAGGAAATTTTGATAACCCTGATAGACATTATCCAACTCCGAGGACGACGTAAAATCGCCAGCACAATTTATTGTACTGATATTTCGCACGTGGGCCAGGGGACCTCTGTCGCCGTGCCTGACGAAGATGAGGATTCCGGTAAGCGTTATATTTCCATCGGCTTTTCCTTCAGCAGATATGAAAAAGATACGGTTTTTTATTTTATGATTTTAAAAACAACACGTGTCGCAAGCTTGAGAATTACCTACCCTCGGTTCCAGGTAAAATGTTACTAGGTGAATTACAAAAACGAAATATTCGTTTAGTTTTAACATCTGGTTTCAGGTTGCGTGGAAATTCTCTAATTGATAATTCACTGCCTGGGGGGCGTCCCTGTGTTGCGCTTTTGTCATCCACACCAATGTATTTGTACATTCCTAAAACATTAAAAATTCAATAATATAATTTTATTTTAATCGTCGCAAAATCAATCCGTCAATAATTAAACATTACTCTTGAATGTCCTGAAGAGATCATACTTTCCTACTTTTCATCCTGTAGTATTCTAATTAAATAAAACATGACAACCATATTTCTCAAAAACCCAAGTACCAATAAAAAACAAGGAATAATCATATGTACAAAAAAAATACGATCCTCGATCAAATCCAAATATATATTATGTTAATTCACAAAAAGATAACAAAAATTTAAATGCTTTCGGAGAAAAAGTCACTAAGTTGTTCACAATAAAAATAAAATATTAAAATGCAATGTGAAGTCGTTACCAGCAACCAGAAGGAAAATCCAAACGCTGAGGATAACGTAGCAATAAAAGGCTCGATGCTGATAAGAAAGCCGAACCATCTCTGAGAGCATCGTGGTGTCTCTTGGGCTGTGCAAGTCGCTTGACGTAATTCACGTGTTTCCTTTTGTAAACGCTGGAGATAACAGCAGTTCGTACTCAAACGGAATCGGATCCTCGAGCCGAACATTCTTGTTTCACGTGCCTGCAGCCACGTTTACTCGTAGCATCGCTACCCCAAGCATATTGCCTTTGTCTCCCTGCGATTGCAGTTTTCAATTTCGAACGAGCGACGTTTATTCTCCTTTTATCTGTCTATATATTTTTTGTATTTTGGCACGCAACGGAAGCACGTCTTACGAGACTGGCCAGTGTGCTTGACAAATATCCTGATCGTTTTCGTAGTTTCCTGAATACAAGGCTAGGTTATGTAGGCGCAAGCGCCTAGGTCACTCCCTGTCTCCGGTATAGACTATGCCGATGTTATATACTCTGCTGTTTTTCTCTATGCGCATCCTGCGATCCGGCGCATGGCCTAAGGCTTGTTTACCTTTTACGCAAGTCTCGCGGGTTCTTACGAATCGAATTGGTTACGATTTTCCCTTGGGTTATCATGAAAATTTTATCACTCGAGCCAAACGCTATTTTATGGACGAATATATTTATACGCTTGGCTTTCACTGCGATTCTCAGACTTAGAAAATTCTTTTAGTATTTTAACCAAGTTTTCATGGGATTTTTATATATAACTTTACTATAGGCAAGTTTTAATGATACCTTTAGATTTGGGTATCATGTATTGCTGTGATCTAAAAAAGTCCGGTAGTAATAACTAAGCTATTCTTATATTTTATATAGGAGATTTCTATTTGTCATTTTTTCATGATTTCTAATATATTCAGGAAGTTATATTATATGAAACATGAAATCCACGAACTAGTGAGATACAGAAACTGATGCGATCGCGGATAACTTTGTTTTCATCGGTGTCGAATGAGAGTTGAAATACATTAATCGAATACCTATAGTTTACTGATATATATTATGTATAAGGTATTTAAATATACATATATATACAAAATCTACGTATAAATTCCTCTTCATCTACTCGATAAGGCGAAATTAGATAAAAGGCGTATATTAGATAAAATACGATAAGCAATAAGTTTAGTAGTAGCTATCCGCACAGCATTAGATATCCTCCGGATAACCATATTAGTTCAAATATGTCTAGAATAGGTGTAAAAACTTTGGATATGCAAAAGAACACACTACAGGTATGCTGTATGTACTATAGATATTTCAAAATATCCGCTTAGGTTTTCAATGCAGTGAAACGAATGTATGTAACATTACTGTAACGTTGTATGGATGTAAAAGTGCTACTTAAGGTTATATTAACTTTATACAGTATATTTACATAATATTTAAAGATCAATTTAAAAAAAAATACACTTGCTACATATTTTTATATTTTCTTCAATCGCCAAATTGACGGGTGCGGACATTTGAAATTGATAAGAGTCTCGAAATCCTCAACCTATAATCCTACAAGCCAGCGGGTCACGAGCCCTCCTTCTTTCCACTATTAGAGAATTCAGATACATCCCATGTAAACGTGTACCATCACTCAGCGACTGACATTTATCGAGAAAATGTCCTTCCCCGATAAAATTGGCATTTCTTATATCTTTCGGAAAAGTAAGAAGAAACATGCAAGATGATTCTAAACGAATATCGGAACGTTGAAAAATTGCATGGACAATATAAAAAAGATCGTGACACATTGTACAACGATTATAAAAATTTCACGTGTATTAAATTTCAATGTATTCTATTTCAATATTAATTTAAACATATGACGTCATACTCGAATATCTCGTGACGATCGCAATTATTCGTGACTTATATTTCCAATAAGACCATTTCTCAAAATACGACACTGATCAGACACCAATTGACACCACGAGCGTCCCATTACAATTCCCTGAACAGAAAATAAATTTTCAGGTACTGCGTTTCTTGAAGATTTTTTGCCCAGCTTCGACGTAATTAGGTAAAAGAAAACAATTATGAATTATTGCTGCTCAACCACGAAGGAGCCTCTTCGTGCATTGTTCTATTATCTGGAAAGTTTTATGCGGAAGGATTAAAGGGTTAGCTATATGTTTGAGTTTAGTATCGTGAAGGAAGATCGTTAGACTGGAGACGCGAAAGGATTCTTAGAATTCTGATCCTCGAACTAGACTAAAATAACCCTTGCCAAATTCCCTTAAGAGGGGAATAGAACGGGACACTGGTGTGCGTGAGTTGTTACATGAACGATGCTGGAAGCTAGGAAACTTCGCACCCAAATCTCCTAATTGGCTATACGAGAGCAATTTCCAGTTATATGGTGTATCGATCATAGATGCAGAACTTTCTTCGCGGATCCCTTTTTTTTTTATTTTCGATGGTGGTTCTGTACAACTAGTGCGATAAGTATCGAATAGGGTACGACAAAGATATTGTTGGGTCAGCAGCACAGATCCGTAAGCTGCCACTTTCGAGATTCGGTTATGCTTTATATATTTTTTGAGAAATAATTTTAAAATTTGACTTTCCAGGCAATGACGTTTTGTCGGAAGACTTCAAATTTTTGTAATAAATTAATTAACCGTGTTTTCTGTGCAGAGATTTTTGGATGAAGTTTCCTCGATTCCAGTCTCGTCCATGTGATAACTCACACATGCCGATAACCTGTACCCATTCCCTCTTAAGCACTTTCTATAACCCTTTTGACATTTCGTATACTGCAATCCATCATCCGTGATAACAATTATTAATTTTTTTCTTATATATACAGTTTTATTGAATTTTTCGAAATCTCGTCAAAATTCTTCGAAATTTCAAACGTCTTCTTTCTGGTTCCATTATGCGATTTTTTCCCACAAGAAAGGCATACCGTTTGGTAGTAATTATTACGTGAAGAATTTTTTTATTATCCTTTGCATAAGCGATACCACTTTTTGAATAGCTGATCGATCGTGAAAGGACATTAAGTTACTAAGTTAGGCTCGTTTTAATGGCGTCGGTCAGTAATGGACCTTTTAAAGAGGCGCAGCGTCCTTGGTGACGTCGATGAAAAAAAAAAGAATAATACGCAAAAGCACTGCCTTTACGAATATGTAGAAAAAGTTAATAATCGCGGTAAACGCATTTCTACTTTAAAAATGTTGGAAAATACGCACTTTCTTTTTTACGCCCTTCAAAAAAAAAAAACTGGAGGAAACGAGTTGCTCCACGAGTGGCAATTCTACTGAATATTAACGGTGGTTTTAAACTTGAAATATTTTTTTTCCCTTACCACCCACGTGACTCATACGTCATTGCATAATGCGTACACAGATATCAATGTATATACACTTTTTGCTAGACTAGACTGGCTCTTTTTACGTATCCGCCCGTATAGGGGACCAAGAATCATATACATACTATCCTCATTTCCCATATTATTGCCCAATGTCACACAACGTATAATTCAGTGTGAAGATAAAATATGGGTAAATAATTAGCATTAAAAAAAAAAATTGGACTCGATAGATTTTAATAAGAAATTTTTTTTTCATTATCTATATAAAAATATAATCGTCGCTATTATTGATATTCAATTATTTTCTATCCTAGTAATAACTAGGATCCTATTCTATCTATCAATCATTCTATATATGTATATGCAAATCAAATTTAATATTGTTTTAATTACTACTTGTGGATGTATGAAAATCCTGTTTTATACGAAACGTATAGGAAAGATGGAATATTTAGGGGAACATATACTCGTCTCTGTACGATGATATTATTTTGTACGTGTATGGGGGAAGATCGTGAATTTCGTGTGGCGCGTTATGGGGTGACGCTTGCGCAACAATCCTCGCAGTCCTATATAAGGACATGGTACGTCCTGAAATGGTATTCAGACTCGGCTTGCCGCGACCTTCCGGTGCAACCAAGTGCAGCTTAAAGTGCAGCTGAAAATTTTCCTGTAATTTGCTCATTTTTTGTTCTGGAAATTGACATGGCATCGCGAAGAGGTCGAATGGCCATTTTTTTAATTTACGTCGCCGCAGTCAATCAGTTGAAGTTACCATCGGTGAGTAGCGTATTAAATTGATTTCTTTCTTATTTTAAACTGCTACACAAAATTTTGCACAAATTCAAGCTGACCAACGAGTGTTGTTAATATTTCGAATTTATGTATATACGAATTTACAATTCCGAACCTTGATCTTCAAAACGTATTTTAACGTTGCCGCAAAACTTTGGTAAATTTTATTTTAAGTTTTGAAAGTTTACGAGATTTTCACTTTGCGATTCTCACCGAAGTATCTGTTCTTGTTTTACTTTTTTAAAAATTTATTTCAGGATTTCACGCAAAGTTTTGCCTGACACTTTGTCATTTGGAATTTCAAACTGTACAATATTGTACAGGGGGTGAGGGTACCAATTGAAATTGTAATTTACATGAAATTTACATTTAATATATATAATCTTATTATGTACAATCATTTGGTGCATCGGGTACATTATTTAACGTGTAATATCTGAAGTAGATTGATTGAAATGATTAAAATGCGTCTTTCAAAAATTGATAATTTCAATTAATGCCCATGCACGTATTCTTCTCGTGTGTATTGAACTATTGGAGTAATCGAATTTTTTTCCTATTGTCTTCGCGTCAAGTATCACTTTTCAGACGTTAATTAAAAATTTAATTAATACAGACTTTGATCGGTAACGCCGTACTGTTATACATTTATTTTATAAAAGTTTCAGCGATGCTTATGATATTAAATATGTTTTTTTGTTACGCATCTTTTCTGTATCTGAAACGTATTTTGAATTTTTATACTGTGTAGGTTCACGTTTTTGTCCTTTTCTTTTTTTTTTAATAATTCACATATAATCAAATACTTATTAATGTTATAGTAAATTTTAATTTACGTTGTTATTTCAAAATTCTGTCGATTTTATTGTCTTATTCAATTTGAGATAAATTCTTTCATAAAGCAATGTACAAAAATAAGCTCATCTGATCTAGAGCTTTGCTCTTCGTCGAACATCTTTTCCTTCTGGTATCCAATCACAGCAGATTAACTTCGATCAAGAGCGTCTGTCCGGTTCCTCCCAAGAAAAGCAATTTTCCCTTATTCTGGTTCTGTCTGCATTGAAAATCTGTACCAGAGACTTTAAGTCTTTTAAAGATAGAAAAGGAAACTTGTGGCTGTAAATTCG
This sequence comes from Trachelus iudaicus, assembly GCA_030142595.1. NCBI lineage: Eukaryota > Metazoa > Arthropoda > Insecta > Hymenoptera > Cephidae > Trachelus > Trachelus iudaicus. Next base: position 466,812 of record JARQTH010000052.1, read on the forward strand.
ATAGAAATTTTTGTGGGAAATAAAAATAAATATCTTAAATACCAATAAAAAATATCTTTATACATATATAATTAAATTACGTGATAGAGGTTATCGCCAAAAATTTCACGATGAGATTCATTAAATCAACGCATACAAATCGCGTGGTTATCAAAATTCCGATAACTGTCTACGCGTTATTCGTAAGGGACGAAAATTCGATATTCCGTGGAATATGATGGATATTCGAAAGACGATTTGCGTTTCAGACAAGAAGATCCACGACCATTTATTTCTCGCGGAAATCTCGAGACTCCTTCTTCGCATTCCGTAGCTTATTACCGTGACAATCCCAGCTTATATACATAGAAAAAGAATCCGAGGTTATTTATTGATTTCTTTCGCGGGCTTGAAAGACGTTCTTTATTAGATACGTTTAGGAAATTCCTCGTAGATTTCCAAAACTTACTGTCACTTCGTTCCCTTTCAAATTGAAAGACGTTTTATCTTACTACTTTTTTCGTACTATCTTTTTCATCTTATAGCTACGTACATTTATTGACAGCATGAACAGCAAATGGTTGGGCCAATTTTTGGCATATTAAAAATTCAAGAGCATCACGTAACACACGTCAAAAATACGTCTTTCGAAGGATCATGGGTACTTTACATTCCTGAAATGTTTCTTGCAGTTTCTGTACATTGATTTTGATGCTTTTTCCGAAAAATCTAAAAATTTCTATGTATCCAAGTACGTAACCGCTACGTGATTCCAAGTATTGTTACTTAAACTGTGACAAAAATATATTTTTTATGTTTCTTCTACTCTCAGTGGTAATGCAAATTTTTTATTTCGTTTCTTGTCTCACATAGTCCAAATATCCTGAGGATATTTCTGGGACATCTTATGGACGTATAGACGTCCAGTGGATGTCCCACGGACATCTTCTGCTACGTGGGTTCAGCAAAGTCAAGCACTACCGGTGAAACTCTTCGAAATTGCTTATGGTCGACCTTGGTCAATATTGCTCCTTACGTAATAGTCGAAACGATGATATGTGTCGTTTAGATTGATTATTTAGAAAAGAGAAAAAAAATTGAAAGAGCGACGTCTTTAGGTAAACCTAATATGACAATGTCACTGGCAGTAATTACGTAGGTCATAAATATATTTATGAAACTCGTAATGCATAATTAACGAATTTTTCAATTCTCACTATTCTAATTTTCTTTGGAAGATGCTGTACGACTGCAAATAACTCGGGAATAATTAGCAGCGTGAAGCACTGCTGGGTTAAATTCATGAATATTAATAAATATACAAAAAAAATATCGTAGCGAAGTATTGTACGACGTTTCATGTCTTTGTGCCTTATTAATAGTTTCGATGAAATGGACCAAGCTGTGATATCTTTTTTAATCCATTTTTTAACAATTTTTTCGATTTGTTAAAAAATGAGATAATAGATTTTTTCAAAATGCTGCCTGTTGCTCGTAAAAATTTTATACGTGGGTATACATGTATAGTATATAGTTTGGTAGTTTTCAGGTGGATAAGGGCGAAAGTGGATTAGACGACTGTAAGCAGCTTAATCCTTTAATGCTCTTTAACGCTAGAGAGTTGGTTAATGAATTTTGCAAGAAGATGCCAATCTGCGCTAAGTTGTTGACTTTGTCAACGTTAAGCCAAAGCTAATAAAGTTGATAGTTGATTCGAGTCTTATAGTCTGTTTAACTTAAAAAATTAGAGCTCTTCTTGGTTTTTTCATTTGTTTTGTACGCGTACATCTTTTGTTAGTTTGTATTTCGAACTTTTACGCGTCAGGAAGAGCTACGGATGAAAAATTGCAAAGATATCCAAATTTAATTTCGAATGCATAAATAAGAATAATTTAAAAAATTGGAGACTGTATCGTTATAAATTGCAGTACTTGAATTTCAGAAAATTTATATCGACTATTCTGTTGTAACGGACATTAAATTTATTTCTTCGTTCTTGAACGCGTTCAGATTATATACATACGAATTCGAATTCGTCCGCAAGAGGTCGTACGACACTTCCGGTTACTATCTTCGATCAGCAATTTCCTTTCGAGCACTACAAACTCACGATTTGGAGACTCTATTTACCGGTAGAGTTCAACTATTTATTTCTATATACTTTATGCAGAATATTATCTCGAAACGAAAGGAGTTTTCCCGAAGGAATATCAAAGTTGACAATTCGGTTGAAAAAATTCTGATTGTACTATAAATTATTTACTACACTGTGTTAATTCTCATTTCCTGCGTTAAAAGCATATATTAAACAAGGTACGGTCAAGTATAGAAAAAGTCATTTGAAAAATGCTACGGTAGTCCGTTATCATGTACTTTATGGGATTTCATTTCCCAGCGTGTAGTCGAAGCCCCCGGGAATTTTTCCGGTAAATTGAACGTTGCTTTTTGGAAGTTGGTAAGAAAGGCTTGAGCTCTCAGCGAGCAGTATGCCAGACGCATTGTCGGGCTAGACGAAGCCATAAGCCCCGAGGAAAATTTCGTCGACGGGTATTTTAATTAAGGCAAAGAAGATAGTCGTGGACTATAGGAACTCGCCATTATTCTTTTTCGTCTTCAGATACTCTGAAATTAATTTCGAAGATATTTTTTATTCACCTTGAAAATCTTACATAACAAATAGTGACGTTTACTGTTATTGGAAATATTAATTTTTTCCATATAATTTCACGGAATACAATCGATAATTATTTTGCTTTTGTAATTAACCTAAAATACATACTATCCGTTATACTTGGGCGATGACGTAATGGCTTTATTTAATCAAGCACAAACTTTCACGAAGTTCAAGAACAAATTAGATTACGATCAAGCGTTATCTGAATTAGCTTCAACAAGCGAATACCATCATGATAGATTACTTGAGAATTTATTTAAGTGAACAGACTGTATTTTGTTGCAAAATGTATAAGAATAATTTCGGTTTACGTAATCATTGTCAGAGATTTCATCATCGTGGGTAAAAAGTTCATTACGATAAGAAGTTTACAAATACCTAGTGATTTTTTTTCAATTACAAAATTAAGCACGATACACAACTTTCTTGTTACTTAGGAAAAGCTTCTTTGGATTACATTTTCTATTTTCCTACAAGGACCCTTCGACTCCACGCAAAAAGGACTCAGCGTCCTGTTTCTCTTCCAACTAAGTCAGCGAATAATAGAATTTGATTTTTCAACCACAAAAAAAAAAGATCTGCCACCCTTATTTTCTCTGATATTAAAATATTATGTCTTCTTCTAGATCTCGGCTTTCTTATGCATAAGACTTTCACCTTGATTTGATATTTTATTTATAGCATTTTTTTCTCTAATAATTTATATCAACAACATATATCCTCGACATAAATTTCGTTCCGTCAATGATTTATGATTATCTTTATATTGTCTCGTAAGGATATTCATATTTTTGTCGGTCAAAGAGCTCGCATCATATATTTCACGAAGTCATTCCAGTAAACTTCCAAAAAAGGACAGCTTAGGCCTGATCGCATAGAAGAAAGAGGCTTTATCATGAAACGACCTTTATTCTCCTTCTGAAATACTCGGAGATTTTGCAGAAATCGTTACGCATCCTCAGAGAGTGAAACACGAGTTTACACAAAATACGGCAATGTGAATAAATATTTTTTTTCCAATATTACTCTTGCGTTTATCTGCGTATTGCAGGAAGCTTACATTTTGTTAACGATTCACGTTCCCATTTACAGTCCCGTATATGTATAATATCAGTTTACGTCGATGCAAGTAATTACAAAAAAGGATTTACATTAATCAGACCATGCTCGACACTACCTACGTCAAATATATTTTTTAAATACTCGAATGATTCCTAATGGTTTTTAGAGATAAGCCTATATTATATGTATAGGTATACACGTATATATTGTATATAGATATACATACGTGGTAGTTCAGCAGACCTCTGATTTTTTAAATGAACGGTTTTAATCTTTATTCGACCACCCCATAACGTAACACATCCCCATTAAGTCATATCGGATGATTTGTCATTCAGTAAAAACTGATATGATTCTAGAAACGAATTTTACGTGAACATTCCTCATGATCCATAAATCATACGGTTGATCCAAAAGGGACACGTCCTGTTTGTCCTTGTGTAAACATCGATCGGTGACTTGCTATAATTTCTAGTAAAAAAAAAATTAATTAAACATACCTTGCGCGTACGTACGACGAATGCTTTAATTTTTTCAAAACTGAACAAAATTAATTTCAAAGTGTCAAACTGAGCGCCAAAGTCACAAAGCACAGAAATTAATCTGTGCCAATACACGATCTTAGCAAGTTCAAATTGAGTTTTCGCCTCTAATTAGCCTAATGCTAGATCTCAATTGAGTCGTAACCGTATTTTGAGCGAAGCTTTAATGGACTCGAGTAAACCTCAGTGAGATTTCACTTGCGAGCAGTTTGATTTATTAGGGCTTAATTAAAGCTTTATTAATACTTGACATGATGCAGTATCAAGGCGAGATTTCCAAACGAGTATCCCTGTCAGAATTTGTCCTCTTGTCTCCTGTTATCGTCCATTGTTATCCGAAACTATAAATTGCATTAGTTATCGTTTAATACAGTTGGTTATTATTTCACGTGGTACTCACTTTTGCATTGTAAATAAATTTCATGAACCATACAAACTAACCTTAAAGGCATTAGTTGTGCTTCGACGTACCAAACTTCGCCCACAATACGAAATGCCTTCAAAGGTATCAGAGACTTTAGTAGTTATACGAGATCTTATGGAAACCTCATAATAATTCGAATATCAAGTAGCTGTCGAAGCAGTTTGCTTGCACTACGGTTGGCAAGACTGCGGTAAAGGTTTCAAAGATACTCAAAGGCTTATTGATGTTCTGGGTCTTTTCTAGTGTAATAACAGTAGATAGTTGCCATAACCTAGAAATCTCAAGAGTATTAAGATCTCCTTGGTTGTACCTTCGATTCGGTATAACGATTTTTTGACTTGAATATATAGTACAGTCGAGATAATAAATTACTTCGTATTCCTATATATTTGCAGTAATTTTTATGCCTGTGAATACGTGTTATGTATAATACTTTCGTTGGATACTATGCCTGAATATTCCCCGGACATATTTTTCTAAATATTTCAGCAGGAATGTCGCACTCTCGTAAAAAATTAAATTACGTCCACGGAGTATAATTTCTAGGTTGACGCGATAATGGAATTCCTGAAATTCTTTGAAGAATCTTTAAGGAATCGAGGTACCGGCGCTGCGTCTGTTTCACGATGAAATTCTGTCGTTGACAAGAGAAACAAAGCTCAATAGCTTGAATATATTTTTTTTCTAAGATAAATTCCGAAATTAAGTCAAACAACGAAATCATTCTTTTTTTTTTCATAATATTGACTTTTTGAAATTTATGACGCCACACTTAACCGTATTATTTCCCTATATCTGCGTGAAACGATCCCTGATGGATTGCTTTATTCTAAAAAAAAATAATCGATAGATACAAATATCTATTGAATATATGTATATACCATAGACCTTTCACCATTTTTAAATAAATATAATCAATATAATTCAGTGAATATCAATGTCTAACAGATTACAATCTAATCACTATTTATACATCGTACCGGATTTAATCCTTCCAGGATGTTGAACGAACACTTTATCGGATCAATGAATTTCCAGCAACCAGCACTGAGAACTGCTCGAGTATCTATTTGGTCGATTGGCTAGTAACTGCATAGGCAATGAATTTACGGGGACTGACTATTTCTAATCATTTCTAATTTAACGCCCGACACAACGAGCTCTGAAGTACCCAATATAAACGATATAAACTGATAGATCGACCGATCCTCTTATGGAATGAATTCACACAACCGTTCACGTTATATCCATACACGGATCTGCCTTTGGACACATTAGCTGAGCACTGCCGTAGCCAAGCTCACATTTAATCAGCAGCGTCTAGTACACTCCTTCGTAATTAAGCATCCTCTGACATTGTCATTACAATAGCGACCGGACATACAACGTCCTCATCTACGACCACGAAATGGCTAACGTATTTTTCAGGGACGAAAATCATTTCACGGCTGTCGAAAGTCCTTGCAGTTGAACGATGACAATTTAATTGACACAATTCACGTCTGTTCCGATGTTCAATCAATCTGAACGCGTTACCAGCTTTTGCATTAATTGCTGATCGATGTCATTAATAACCTGCATATTCATGAAGCGTTCGAGACTCATTTTACATGCAAAATAAAATTTCAACACACGGTACAGGAGACACATAAACCACAGGTGCGCTGTAAAATTTACGACCCGCCACGCACCGACGCCACCTACCGGGTGTTTTTTTGTAAGGAAGAAAGGAATCAGGAAAAAATAAAGAAAGAAGTTCCATATATTCCAAAGCTCCCTGGATTCGCGTGTAATAGAATTCTTTGCTTTACAATTTTCATCCGAGCAGCTGGACGGTTGACCAAAGCACGAAAGTCCCGAGCTTACGTTTAAATAATTCTCAAAAGTCGCGCGAATACTTTCTTATTAAACCAATCAAGATTTTTCAGTACCGTACGCTTGTGGATATATGCTGTGTCTATACCTACATTTTATTGCGTACGTGTACGGTGCATCTACCGCGGTGCATGTATTGTGCATAATTGTCAATATGGATGCACATGACTAGTACCTGCGACACGCATATCTCACTGAACGAATATTACAAACACGAAGCTCAGAACAGACGTTAGATAGACGAGAATGTAGTTTCGCTATCTTCCTATCAAATTCAATTGCATTTGACGATGCACAATGTACTGCGATCTTCTGAATGCAATGCGCGGAGACCGTCAGGATGCGTTAGGCACCTACCTATCTATGTACGTGCTGCATTCGCATTGTCATATATATATATATATATATATATATATGTATAGTTGATGTGAAATAATGGGACTATGCTCGTAATTCGTAGCTAATGTCATCAACAGCCGTGCTGTTTCTATTATTTGGGAATCACAATGCATTTTCATCCTATGATGCAACCGGGACTTGTTGCGGTTTTAGGGTACTCGTGGGAGACACCTTTGAATCTCGGTATTACGATTGTGGTTTGTACCGTTTGATCTGGGAACAGATGTTGATATTCTGATTTAACTGTCTTGTTGGTATTGATCCAGGGACGATCGAAGTGACAGGTCTGTGTTGGAGTATAAATAATGTTTGTTGATTTAATTAGAGCTGTTAGAATTTATTCATTTTGTTTCTATTATTGTTTCAGGTCTCCTGTCAGGATGAGATAAGCCACTGTCTTCCTCGTAAAACATTTTTTGCTCTTCTTCGGCTACCAGAAGTCAGCTCGAATCTCGCAGCTTACTCCAGGACAGTGAGGATCATCCGGGATGATCTAGTCAATTTGAAGAGCTTGAGCTCCGAGGAGGGTGAAGAAGTTGCTGAAATATGTCTACCCGCTGGGGTTTATCTGGAGCTCTTCAGCGACCCTACCACAAGAGTACACCTTCGAACGCAGAAGACGTTGGAGGACCCTGCAGCTCGCGTGTACGATCCTGAGATACTCGACGTGGACGACCTAGTCTCCTCGAAACGTAGTATAGCGACTCTTGCTAAAAATGACGACCTACCTATTTCCATCAGGGGCAGGAACGAAGAGGATGACGAGGAGATCCGTACCATGGAGTCAAGACAGGAGCCTCTGGAGTTACTCCTGGACACCTTTTTGGCCGGAGATCATAGAACGAAGAGTGAACTAGCACGAGATTACGGTCCAGTGAATGGCGAATTTGATCTGGAGTCTCTAGGTAGGGATTATCCTCATGGGAAACGTAACGTGGCTTCCCTGGCTAGGGACTTTGCACTACCTTCCGGCAAAAGGAATATCGCAGCCCTGGCTAGAGATTATAGTCTGCCTAATGGTAAGACGAACATCGGTAACCTGGTGAGAGATTATATGATACCAACTTCAGGAAAGAGGAACCTTGCTGCTTTGGCGAGACTTTACTCCCTGCCGTCTTCCGGTAAAAGGAACGTTGCTGCACTGGCTAGGGACTTTGCTCTCCCCAACGGGAAGAGGTACCTAGGTTCTCCAGCTAGGTCTGGTGATCTCCAGCTGAATGGACTTTACGAGGAGAAACGGAACATTGGTAGCCTCGTAAGGAATGGTGATCTTGTGCGCATGGGAAAGAGGAACGTCGGCACCCTGGCCAGGGACTGGAGTCTTCCTACTCAAAATCGATATGGAAGATCTTTGGATGCCAAGAAGACAAAGCTTGCTGATCGGTATGGATCGGTAAAACAGGAATTGATTGATCTTCAACGTCTGGGACACCAGGAAGACGAGGGTCGCAAGAATCTGGATGATAGAACAAAGGTCGGTAAGATTATGACAACTGGTACTGACAGTAAGGCCCACACGGAGGCTAAAAACGACTCTCGGAAGATCGACGATGGAAAAAGGCCCAAAAGACAGATTGACTATTCGGATGAGTATCCTCTACCCGTTATGCAAAATACTAACGTTCTGGATTACGAGGAGATGATCGAAGCTCTTACTGGAGAGTATCCAAATACCGAAAAGAGGTTCATGGGTAAGTTGAAAAGTCACTAGAAAGATAATATTGTAATCAAGATATAAAAATAGCTTAGCGATAAAATAGTATGCAATCTCCACCCAAGTAACCAGATTCAACCCTAACAGTCTGAACATTTTCAAGTCAATGGTCTTATATAAACTTAGACAAAAACAAGAAAAAGACCAAATTTTTTCAAAATCAAATTGGCTTGCGATTGTTCCACTTAATTGTAACTGACAGGGACTGGTCCTGCGCTGGAGGTGCAGGACGACGATACTGACCAGGGGGGTTATTATGGAATAACCCACCCAAGTAAGAGACATATCGGGGCTCTGGCTCGTCTCGGCTGGCTTCCATCTTTCAGGGCCGCCCGATTTTCGCGCTCTCCGCGCTATCTGGTCGACAGGTCAGACCAGTAGGACCCCACTTCGTGTTCTCCACCTCTTCTTCCCGTTCGTGTGCTGTCGATGTATCTCTGTCCAAGTAGAAGTCTACCTACAAAAAAAAAAAAATTAAAAAATCCATCACCTACAACCTACAATCATCCAATTTATCAGCCGTATGCTTCAATTGTCTACTCGGAGACACCACGGTAGCTTGGTGTATGGATGTCTGGATATTGTGTATTCGCTGTTAGATCGCTGATCTTAGATCGGTGCTTAGGTCTTAGACGGCTCAAGATATATTATGTAAAGCATACATTAGCTGAACAGATTGAGAAATCATCAGAGCCAATCACGTCGTAGGTGTGGATGTCGTAGATATCCTTTTGATATATTACATTTACGTATATACTATATGAATTATTTTCTGTCATACCTGTTTGGGTTCAATGACTCTTTCAGAACCATCCAAGTATACAATCGCTTTTGATGATTACTAACTCGTTTATTAGTTGAGTATCAGCAATCAGAGTTCACTGGTTATCTTCATCCGATGGCTCTGGAAACGTCGAACAAAATATATGTATATTAGACTTTAAACAATGAACACAGTAGATATTAATCTACTTCCAGAACCCTTCACTATAGCCAACTGCTATCAAGCACGTTGTATGCTTGGAAATTATTGATAATTAAATAATTATTATTGGTTCTGTAAGTGGATTATTGCTACGGCTACTGTACGTGTTCTGGACCTATGGTAAAAGATTTTTTTTTCTTATCTTATGTCACATCCTTTGTCGTATTAGTAATCATCGCTGTGTGATGTCTGATCATTATATTTTCCTTAATGATTTATGATAACTCTTTTACAGGGAGGATCCCGCAGATGGGTCCACGTCCAACAACTCCCCCAACGCGTCGACTAGGACGTTAAGTTTGAATCTTGGCACGAGAGGGCGCTATCTGCAGTCACTTAACGGCGACTGCCGACATGGGTTCAAGAGATACTTTCTGTTACCGCGTATCGATAACTTCCTTCACCTTCGTAAGCTTCAAAACGTCCCCAAGAGCGCATAGGTCATCTTCAACACCGTCTGTCTGCAACAACACCGAGTACAGTACGGAGAAAATTTTTTTTGCCATTGGATGGAGAGTAATGGAATCAGCTGTTGGAAAAATTGCTTGTACATATATATTGACAAAGAAGACTAATCATTGAAAGAAAAATAGAAAAGGATGCTGAATGTCAAGTACCGAAAGACGTTTAAAGATTTTTCTAAAATCTTCCTGATCTATTCTATATTCAATCTATCCGCTTTCTATGATCTTCTATGTTTACTCGACCTATCCGTCTTATACAATTTCGTCTTTGAAGATGTCAAAAGTTTTTAACAACTTTTTATTCCTAGATCCATTCACGCGTACGTGGCTCTTTGCAGAAGAGAAATTTTCTGAATTTGTATGACTGAGGCCGAATTTCAGTCAGACTCAAAATTCACTTATCCATCCTGTCGTTAGTATCATTGTAACTGAAATTATTAATATTGTGTGGTTAGGATAATTTGTTTGAAAAGTGCTTTTCCCTAAACGTACGCGTCACTATCATTTATCCATACGATGTAGTATACATAGATGCGTACTTAGACGCGTGTACTTCATATGTTTCCGTGAGAATTCAAGTGTCAAAATTTAATTTAAAAAATAAGTGTTTCCTACTCACTCTTGTGGGAACAGACGGGACACTTTTTCCTCTAAATTATATTGTACTTAATGTATGTGACGTGTAGAAATAAAATACGCGTATTATCGACCGTAGCACGTAAGGTGGATGGGGCGATGGTCTCGCTGTGGAAAGTTTTCACGCACGACACAAAGTCGGCTAAATAGTTGCTGTGGATGACATATAACGAACGTACGAGTACTACCTAGAATGTAATATGTGTTAACATAGACAATAATCTGGGCAATCCGATGACAATAAAAGGATAATAATATTGAAGTATAGTTAAACGAAGTTTGTATATTTCACTACCCGTCATTGATGCCTTCTTCATAGTTTCAAGAGAATTTTTCCCATCTATGTGAACTGACTAGTTTCAGATTGACAGCCGATCTAGACGTAAACCGATCTATGTATCGAATACAGCTATTTTATCATAGGTATACTCGAATTTTACCATACACGGCGCAATATCAAATTACTTTTCTAATTTATCGATTACTCGTTCCAGTTTACAATAACCGATTCATCAGATTTACTTTTGCTTCTCTTTATTTGCATTCTTCTTTATTCGTTCGTATCGCACATACATTCGATATAGGTTTCCGCTTGTTATATCTGCTTAGAAGTCGTAGTCATTTATGTATGTATCTCTCCATCTCTCGATCTCTAAATCTCTCTATTTTACTAAACTGAAGCAACACGCGTATTTTGCGTGTAAAAGAGATCAGCTGCGATGTAAGTTGCGTTTATGAGACGTTAGAAAAATATTGAGGAATGGAAAAAGGATGGAAACAGAATAAAGTATTTAGAGAAAGGGGAAATAGGTGAATACAAAATCTTGGGGAATGGGCACATCCCCGCCCATTTCCGTGAAGCACTGCCTTTCCATAAAGGAGCTACTGCCCCTCTGTGATCCAGCTGGGGACTGTTGTCAGGATAAATCCCTGAGCCGTGAGACCCAAGCGAAACTCCAGCGAGGGATAAGGATAAGAATACAGCCGAAGACCAATTATTATAAATCACAGAGGACACGTGTCAAGACCTGGATCAAGTCGTCTGCAGATCAAAAACACAATTAATTTGTAAGTCCAGTCTCCACGGACAACGGGGCCCGTCTTACGTACCGCGGACTGCTGTGTCGCAGAGACAATCGGATTTTCGAAGGGGTTAAGATTTGTAACGAACTTTAGTCGCAGACGCAGTACATTCAGTAATACGGATATAACGATATACACTTCATTCTTTTACATTTGTCAAAAAATACATTCAACTCGTGAACTACCTATAGGTCGGTATCTGTTAGACAGAGTCATGCTGGTGCTCAACTTTAATTGTATGCATTTCGTATGCTAGACTGTTCGACTGAGCTCTGCGTTTACATTCTGTCGAATGTAATGTTTGTATGACAATTGTTTGCAAGATTTATACCTCAGGCCTGCATCTCATATCACACAATCATTTTCTATATTTTTTATCCTACATCAAATATACCAAAGATGCGCAACACAGTGAATCAGTCTGTATATATAACTGCATGACAGTAATTTTGTATTGTACGCGAAAAGCCACCTGTCAACATCATTCGAAGCAGATAATAAGTCCGTATCCAAAAATATACGTAGTGTAAAAATAATGAAGTCATTGGATATGAACTGACCTTGAGTATCGAAGAATGTACTGGAGCTGTGAAATGTGCACGTGAAATATGAGGAAGAGGAGGAAGACCAGACACGGTACACCGAAAATAAGGATTCTTTGGTAAGTGGCCTTTCCTTTACTATTTCTGTTCTACTTGCGATAGACGCATGTGTATTGGCCTCTTTGAAACTCTCGACAAATTTAATCGTTTCTTCTACTTGCCGTGTCGCGATGACAATAAAAACTGCTAGATCTTCCCTCCTGTATTATTCACAAAGGTATTCTGCATCTTGAATTTTGCAAACGATATGTTGTAGAAAATAGTATTTGATGTTTTGCATATCTAATTTCGTTGCTCACTTTTATTTTATCTAGTAGTCAGCACCATCTTCCGGCGCGTACGGAACTTTTGCATTTCAGTCGGTAACTCGAGCTACGAGCGCAGGTCGGTAACACAAGCTACATCCAAACTCGCATGACACCCAACCCGATAAGATGTCTAGTCTACTTATCAACAGTCAACAGTCGCATAAAATCGTTGACTTCAAATTGAGTGTAGATGGTAGGATTGTTAAGGTTAAGGATATTTGAGGGTATTTAGTTAACTGTCGCGTGATTGAGGTGATTAAATAATTATGGAATCTCAAATATTTTTGACAGAATTATTATTTCTTTTGCAAGGAAAAATATTTTTATTAATTAAGTATACTGCGTTCACCCTTTGCTTGTATTTTTCTACAAACTATTGTCTAAAATGTGGTTCATTGTATTTTAGATGGTTGCACGTGAGGACTCTGTGGTTTTATTATTGCCTTGAAAGTTTCGTTGTTGTTAATTGTTGACGCCATCATCAACTTTATTATTGTTAACAACATCAGTGACCTCTGCGCGATTCGGTATCCATTCTGATATGGGAATTCCAGTGGAAATATCTGATGAATCAGTTGTAGGTTTGTTGCTAACTTCGCTGTTAACTTCGTCGCTCACTTCGTCACTAACTTCGCTGTTAACTTCGTCGCTAACTTCGTCGCTAACCTCGTCGCTGACCTCGTTGGAATTGTTCGCGTTACCGGAATTGGAGTTATCACCATTTCCGTTTCCGTTCACGACATTTCCATCCGTGTTGTCAGATCCATTTGTTATGTTGCTCTCGTTATTGTTGTTACCAGAATTGTTGATGATTCGTGTAGAAACGGAACTTTGACTATGAGATGGTAGATTTCCCGAATTGCTATTATTTCCATTGTCATTTCCGTTAACCAGATTTCCATTGACGTCATCGGCTCCATTAGTGACATTGTTCCCATTGTTACTGTTGCCGGAATTGTTGATGATTCGTGAAGCACTGGGGATATCAGTTCCAGATTCCACGTTTCCGGAGTTGCTATTTTTATTTTCATTTCCGTTAACTAAATCGCCATTTACCTCATCAGCGCCATTTATTACATTGTTATTACTGTTACTGTTGTCGCTACCATTGTTACTGTTGTTGGAATTATTGATAATTTTTGTGGAATTAGAGCTCTCACTGCTTGGACCGACATTTCCCGAATCGTTGTTATTTCCATTTTCATTTCCATTAACTAAATTGCCATTTACATCATCGGCTCCATTAGTGACGTTGTTCCCATTGTTACTGTTGCCCGAATTGTTGATAATCCGCTGCGAATTCGAATTTTGACTGTTGGAAGCTAAATTTTCTGAATTGTCGTTTTTTCCATTTCCTTCTCCGTTAATCACATCGCCATTAACGTCGTCAGCTCCATTTACTACGTTGTTACCATTGTTAGTGTTGTTCTTACCATTGTTACTGTTGCCCGAATTGTTGATGATTCGTGAAGCACTGAGGTTGTCAGTTGCAGATTCTACGTTTTCGGAGTTGCTATTTCCATTTTCATTTCCGTTAACTAAACCGCCATTGACCTCATCAACTCCATTTACTACGTTGTTACCATTGTTGCTGTTATTATTACCATTGTTACTGTTGTCCGAATTGTTGATAATTCGCTGGGAAGTCGAACTTTGGCTGTTGGAAGCTACATTTCCCGAATCGTTGTTATTTCCATTATTATTTCCGTTAACTAAATTGCCATTGACGTCATCAGCTCCATTAGTGACGTTGTTCCCATTGTTACTGTTGCCCGAATTATTGATAATTCGTGAATCACTGGAGTTATCAGTTCCAGATTCTACGTTTCCAGAATTGGAGTTATTTCCATTGTTATTTCCGTTTACTAAATTTCCATCAACATCATCAGCACCGTTTTCGATGTTATTTCCATTATTATTATTTCCAGAACTGTTGATGACTCGCGATTGAATCGATTTTTCACCTTTAGAAGCAACATTTCCCGAATCTTGATTATCCCCATTAGAATTTCCATTCACTAAATTTCCATCAACATCGTCATCTCCATTTTGTACATTATTTCCAGTATTGTTGTTTCCAGCATTGTTGATGAGCCGCAAATATTTTAACAATTGTTTCATAGAAGCAACATTTCCCGAATTCTCATTATTCCCATTAGAATTCCCATTTACTAAATTTCCATCGACATCGTCATCTCCATTTTGTACATTATTTCCAGTATTGTTGTTCCCAGCATTGTTGATAAGTCGCAAAGATCTTAACAATTGTTTCATAGAAGCCACATTTCCCGAATCTTGATTATCCCCATTAGAATTTCCATTCACTAAATTTCCATCAACATCGTCATCTCCATTTTCTACATTATTTCCAGTATTGTTGTTTCCAGCATTGTTGATGAGCCGCAAATATTTTAACAATTGTTTCATCGAAGAAACATTTCCCGAATTCTCATTATTCCCATTAGAATTCCCATTAACTAAATTTCCATCGACATCGTCATCTCCATTTTCTACATTATTTCCAGTATTGTTGTTTCCAGCATTGTTGATGAGCCGCAAATATTTTAA
>JARQTH010000052.1:482226-555488 GCA_030142595.1 Trachelus iudaicus
CATTTGTTTCATCGAAGAAACATTTCCCGAATCCTGATTTTCCCCATTAGAATTCCCATTAACTAAATTTCCATTGACATCGTCGGATTCATTTGTTACATTATTACCATTGTTATTACTACCAGAATTGTTAATAATAAGTGGCCTAGCAGCACTCTTACCATCAACCCGGCTATTTCCATCATTCGAATGATTCCCATTGCCATTTCCGTTCACTAAATTCCCATTGATGCTATCGTGTCCGTTACTAACATTATTGCCATTATTATTATTCTCAGAATTATTAACAATACGCGTCGAATTACATACGCCGCCAATAACGCACTCCCCTTTACCAATATCATACGTTAAATTTTGTGGACAATTGTATGGAAATGGTTGATAATTACCAGGTAAAATTTCAGCGCACTTGTAGTATTTCGTACAATCATTTTCAACAGGTTGGTTGCCACTGCCACGACATATCCTAGCGCAACTCTCAAGTTTTACATCGTAACTCTCATAATCTTTGCACTTTCCAAGAATATAAGCTTTTTCGTTAAAACATTTGCCCCAAATTCGATTATCCGACGCGTGAACGAAAGATTTGAAATTTTGTCCCTTGCAATTGACCGTCACGCAGTCCGACGTTTTCTTCTGTAATTTGCATTCTCCGAGCGCATGGTCGTAAACATTATTCAACGGACATTGCATAGGGGTTGCCAAATTATTGTAACAGACATGATATATCTTACAAGAATTTGGATCCGGATATGACACCGTTCCAGGTAATGGCGGACAGTAAAAATGATCTGTTCCTGATTGACAGTTTGAACTGATGGCCGATGCCGTACACAATCCTGTATCACGATCACAATACGGCGTACTTGTTAACTTTGAACAATCGACTCTCGCGACTTCTGTAAATGTACCAGCTGCATTGGGAGCACACATTTGACTGGTGCTGCAAGATGTCGCGTTGGATGGTGACAGACATTGCGTCAAATGGCTGCACTCGACGTCTCTTGTTAAACTGAAGCTTGATCGAGATAAATGTCTTAGAATATGAACCAAGGGACTGGCTGCCGAAGCAACAACCTATAATTAATAAAAGTAATTACTGATTTAATGTTTAATTATGTAATAATGAGAACGATCAATGATTATTTGTTTCTAATGAAGATCCCTTTGACAATTTCCGTGATTGATTTATAATGATTTATAAAATTCAGTTTATTTTTTAAATTAAATTCTAAATTTCAATTCAAATTCTACCTGTGATTAATTTTCGATCCTATTTAGCGATAAGAACGTACCAGAAGTGCTGACAAGTACAAGAACGACTTCATCATGATCACCAGCCTGGAACTTTGATGAAGTGACCTTCCGTCTTCCTGCTCTTATATGCAAGGTGCAACGTTAAGCCCACTTGTCTACGTAACAGATAAAGAACCTACGAGATGAGGAAAATATTTGTCACTAGAGACGACGTATCAACGTTAGAGAATAATAAATTCTGAGTGATAAGGTTTTTCCAGGAAGCTGATTACTGGTGTCAGTACATTTTTTCGTTCTTCCTCGCGCCGTTAATATTTTCGTTATACTTTATAAATTCTCCAAGTCGATCTAGATAGCGAAGCAATGCAAGGATACTATAAAACAAAGTTTTATAAACGTATAATTATATTTTCCAACGTCAAGAGGTCGTCGTATAGTTGTTAGTCGACCATATATTTTTGCCGAGGAATTTTATGAAGGTGGATGGGCAGGAGATTATGAATAAATATGCATCGAACGATATAAAGTAATATATTATTTACAATCAAATATTTGCATCTCTCTACATCCTATTGGCTAGAATATTCCACCCACGTTGCGGTGGTAGTTCAGCTGTGCATGTTGACTATAGTCATAACTCTGATCGTACCATTCAGGCCCAGTCGTGACATTAGCCCCGCTCGTGGACTGAGCAGTATGAGAAACATGATGACTTGGATGAGTAGAAGGATATTCACCTCCTTGAAAATGATTGAACTGTCCCCATCCAAGTTGAGTCCTGGACCAATCGGTATTGCCTGTGGAGCATGATAAATATTTCCATAAGATCATTGTAATAATAAACGCAACAAAATACGTTGATGCAGCCTGATGACTTACCAGCATTGTGAGGGAGTGCAGTCGAAGGTGCATGAGCTGCAGGAGGCGGAAGTGCTGACACCTGCCCAAGCTGCATAGGATTTGCATGTCCTGCCAAGGGTCCTAAGTGTCCTGATATTGCTACCGGATGTCCTTCCAGAGCGCTGCTCATACTGGTGGGTACTTGCGCCATACTGGTAGCCATCTGAGCTTGATGAAGACTCGTGGAGACTTGATGAAGACTCGTTGGGACTTGGTGGAGAGTCGTTGGCGTTTGATGAAGGCTCGGTGGCACCTGAGGAATTCCTCCTGGCATCTGTGGTACCTGCGGTAACTGTGACAGCTCATGACTGCTTGCGTATTGACACGGCGTCAACGGAAGTGCTGCCACGGAATGAGCTATACTTCCAGCGTGCTTTCGTAGACGGGCTCTTCTGTTGCTGAACCAGACCTACGTGACGGACGAATCAAGACACGATCAAATGCTGGTTGTCGATTTTTATAACATTTAATTATAATCCTGACCGAAGTTTATTTTCGTTTAAGATTTTTTTATACCTGTATCCTTGCTTCTGTGAGTCCTGTTCTTTGGGCCAGTTCTTCCCGTGCATAAACGTCAGGATATTGGGCCCTTTGAAAGGCAGCTTCCAACTGCTCTAACTGTTCTCCAGTGAAGGTGGTTCTACTTCTACGTTGTTTTCGTTTCAGGGGAATTCCTGGCTCGCTTTCAGTGTCTGAATCATCCCCACAGCGACCTGCAAATAAATAAATAAAAATTTGATTTACCCATTACGTTTATACAGAAGCACTGATATGCTCAGAAGCACGTAGACACCTTGTACGACAAACGCAATTCGAAATTCAAATACAACAAAATCGTTATCCAAGTGTTTGAACAGCTTGAAACGTTCGCATCGCGAGATGCTCAGATTAAAAAAAAAAAAAAGACCGCACGGTCCCAATTAATAATCTATAAATCGTTGAAAAACGCGTCATCATTCCATCGGAACGTCTATTTCTTTATATTCCAAATTTTTTACCCGCGTCTCTCCCCATTCCTTTTTTCACCACTATCTGCTCCACCAGCCGCTGAATAAGATATTGATGAGGCACCTCATATATTAACTCCAAGACTCGCACGTGTAATCCAATGACTGGGTGGCCCAAAGTTAAGCGCGGACTTCTCGTCACATTACTGATCATTCATCATTACCTCGCTAGGATAAGATCATTGTTTCTTAAGCTTCTAGGAACGTGACTTTTTCGAAACAGAACACTCGAGAAATCAATCACTATCACTATTTCACGGTCGATGGTACCGCATTAAATTTTTACAAAATAAAAAATTCTTTTCTCAAAAATAATTAATGCCACGCTACACTTGCATCTGAGAAGGTACATTCTGTTTTCTACAGTAAAAATCTGTATACCCAGTCAAAGTACTTGAACGCTCGGGAAGCTTTAAGTATCCAGGTAGGCAATGTATCTATATATCTATAGTCATGCCGTACACGTAACCTATTGATAAAAGGTAAGTAATGCAAGTAACGCAGGTGTGGGTTAGGCTTTAGGTACTAACGCCCATCGTACAAGAAGGTGCGTGCAACACGGTTTGAATTCTTAACATCGTACAACGTGCCTCGTTTTATCGCGTCCATGCAAGCGTGAGTGCAGTTCTAATACGTCCGCGTGCATTGGCACGAAATGAGCCCCCCCTTGTACGCAACGGTCATTAAGCCATCCATAAAGTCCTCGTAAAAGGCGAGCGACCATCTTGGACTGGTACGCCATTTTCTCGGGTTTCCGTATGATCGATGTGCATTACAATCGATGCCATCGTGCAACTTCACGCTTCAGCCATACACGTATTATGATATTGTGCATTTTTTTCTTTTTTCTTTTCTTCTTCAAATTTTCTTCCCGCGCTGTTGGTATTAATTTTTATTGACACCACTTGGACACTTCCTTATTTACTGTCTTCTGGCGCGGAAGGCTTGTCACAGTTTTCTTATATAATGGCGAACGTAGAAACGTCTGGCTCGATTGGCCGAGTGACTTGAGAAATTTCGTTCAAACGAAGGAGACGGAGGATTCTATTTTTTTTTTTTTTTTTTTTTTTTTTTTCTAAGACGCAATGTGTACCCAGCATTAGGTTCTTTTAGTGGAAATTTATTCAAGGAATATTAAAGGATATCAACTTCTTTAGGCGTTCCTATTCATTTGGTTTGGTTGAACGGTGTTATTGATGTTTACTTGAGCACGGAACTGGCTGAACTCGAAGAATAAGACGTGGAGAACCTGAGGAGAATGAAAGAAGGAACACTGAAGATCAGGTTAAAAATGGCTAACGGATCGCAGGATGCGTTTCCAAATATTTGCACTAAGTCGACTTCGTTCCTATTGTCATCCTGTCTATTCGTTATCCTTCCTACCTTACCAACAGAAATGGCTACTCTTTTCATTGTCCGGTCTTAAGGACCTCTTTGGTAACAATGTCCTTCCCTGTAATATTACTAAGTCCTTTGCGTCGGATACAGGATCATTCGCTTGATCGAGCGTATACGCTCTTTACGTCAATTGACGAAATTTCCAATCGCGTTTACCGGCATTATTTTTCATTCTATGCCAAATTTCTTTTACACTCTTTGAAACAGTTTTGACGTCTGACCAATCGTCTGTCAGCTGGATTATCCTTGCTCGCAAGGATACTCACATCGAAGATTGTTCACTCGATGCTATTATATGCTTATTATGTTGGCATTACCAATGACAATTAGATTAATAATCGGCCATTTTGTAAAAATTCTTCGAAGCATGTATTTTCGAAATAGCGTCTTTTTCGTTAATTTCTTTTGTTTCCTTTATCCGGTACAAAGCAATATTGTTTTTGTTGCATAAAACGATAGAAAAAATTGCCTAGCGTTCTTAGTGCTTCACGGATAAAGATCATTTGAGAATAAATTTTTTTTTAATATTAGAAATTTCAATTTTCTAAAATATAATATATATATTTTTCCTTTTGAACAGTGCCACCTGCACAAAATGTAATGCATATGCAATCCATAATGCATCGCACACAATACAAGCTTTTCTGCGGTTTGTAGCTATACGTAAAAGGCCTGTACCGACGTTGCGCGCCCCGACGCATTGTGCCGCGGGAAGAAAATGGATGCGAAGGACGGAATTTAGGCGCACGATTCCCAGCGGCGCCCTTTGAGAACGGGGGCCTCGCATTTGTCAAGAGTCACGGACTCGAGCGGGATTAGGCCACAATGGGTCCGCGGTTTAATGACTCGGGAGTAACGGAAAATGATTTCAGTGATTTATCCGATCTCCACTTGATTCTACTACATTTTTTCATTTTCATTAATTTTTTTACATCTTCCCCCTCATTCTTCTACGACTTTCAACTCGAAATTATTCATCCGCTTGGTGAACGCAGAAGGGACAGTGGGATATACGTAATCGCGTAGAAAAGACGAGTGACGGATGCACTATAATTTGATAACACGAGAAATACACAATGACCCTGCAACAGTTTCCACAAAGTCAATCAATTACTTACTATTTCTCCTGTTATCATTGATCGATCGTAAATTGCCTTCCAGAAGGATTTCACGAAGTATTACGTATTTTCGAAAAGTGCGATACATATCAAAAGGGAACTTCGACTGGCGTATTAAAATTCACAGCGGATCTAAAACGATGTAATCGGTCAATAAATAAGACCATGTAAATTTGCTTCAAGGGGATTAAAGA
The DNA here is from genome assembly GCA_030142595.1 of Trachelus iudaicus. Taxonomy (NCBI): domain Eukaryota; kingdom Metazoa; phylum Arthropoda; class Insecta; order Hymenoptera; family Cephidae; genus Trachelus; species Trachelus iudaicus. Next base: position 488,101 of record JARQTH010000052.1, read on the forward strand.
ATTTTTGAAAAAAAAATACAAAAATTGTCAATTATCCCGATTACAATTATTTGGAGAGACTGGTAGTAGCCGAGTAAAAAATATCAGAAAAATTTGTTTTCCCAGCCTCGAAAATTGTCGGGAGTAGATATTGAATAATTTCAAAAATCTTTTGTCGTTCGTCAGATTCCTATGAATTCGTGGAACGTCAGTCTCCTACTGCCACATTACGCAATCGATGTGACAGGTGTAAGGCTCGTAGCTGTGTCAACGCGAGGGTCGGCGAGCGTTGTGAAATATTGCTAAACGCTTTTTCGGCGGCTGAACTCCGCGGCGGAGACGTACGAGGTGACAAGAATTTAAAGAGGCCCCGACGCCTCTATTGAAGGCCCCCAACTTGTCTCTGGACCATTATTCCATTCTCGCGATTGTCATCCAGGAGATGCCGACGGACGCCGCCAAAGGGTCGCCGACGTAGCGGAGCCCGCGAGGCATCACAATTTTGCTTGGCGTTAGGTAACTTCTCATTCTTTTGCTTCTTCACATATGTACCTGCTCTCTCCTCTCCCTCATTGGCATCATTCTTCGTAGCCGTGGTGTCTTTGAAATTGAGAAGAAGAGAAGCGAAAGATAAAGAAAACATTTGGAGAATCTTCAATCAAAGAACCACGTTAGACCGGACTTAATGCCCTGGAAATAAAGAATTCTGTGTTGCGCCCAAGTAACCTAGACGTCGATAATTATCGAATTCACATCACGACTGTACTCTTTGTAAATGATAATAAGAAGACCTGGCAATTAGATGGAATTTAAATACAGAGGCTAAATACGGTAGCTGAAATTAAACGTGTGATGAATTATACAAATCGACGTCCTCGAGTGACGACTGAATTATCAATGAAATACCTGTACGAGGATATTACAAAAATATATATAATCTCGCACGTGATTCTTGTTCCATGAACAATAAATCAAGTAAGACACATGATAAGAAAACTTATAGGTATAAAATTAAACTATATTATATTCTTGTAAACTATTTTTCCCCACGGGAAGTTTCTATGTATTCGTAATGTTCTGATACTAAGATTTAAAAAAAAAAAATAAGAAAACGAAAAACCGCAAAAAATATATTCAAAATGTATTTTGTTTGTACGCCAAATATATAAGTTTTCTGTGGGGGTCCTTGGCATATACGAGGAGCCATCGATAATCAATTAAAAGAATTAAGCTAAGTACTCGTGATGATGTATAAATAAAAAAAAAAGAGTAAAGGAGAGTCGAGTATGATTAAGAGTGAATGAGAAAGAGAGAGAGAGAGAAAATGAGTGAAGCATAGAGAGAGTATATGGTATATCGGAGGGCGAAATTCGTGGGCCAGGTGGGTTTCTCGTCGGGTTGGGCCAGTCGGCATTCCTCTCGCGCCCTCTGACACTGGCGGTCCTCTCAGAAGGCGTCTCTCCTCGTTTCACTTCGAGTGAACTCCATCCGCTCCTCCTGCTCGTACTGGCGGCGTGAAAAAATCGGGTGTGATCGTTTAGGGGCCCATATGTTGGACTTGTAATGAGAGAACGCGTCTCTGCCCGTTCGAGACAGGGGGCGGCACTCGACGAAATGCTTTATAGATTATCATCATGTTCCTTGCTATATCTGCCATTGTTTCAGCCTCTATTATTAGGTCGTTAGCGAAACTCCTTAATACGTTGAACGAGGCACTCTATTACGTCCAGAAAATCATTAGCGATCAATTAAGATGTATGATGAAACATTTTCGAAACTTTATAAAAATACGGTTCGATAATTAATAATGGTATAAATTGTAGTATTTTTGCAAGGGTCAAAATGAGATTCTTTTTTGGTACAATATCTGGAACGATCGATCGATGATTCGTCGAGGACTCTTTTAGTGTAATCAGTGAACTTTTTTTTTTCTAAGGGGAAAACTCGATACCCGTTAGCGTTGGTGGAATTGACGTCAGGAAAAAACCGATACAAAGTTTACCGTTGATAGGCATAATCAATAAGGCCCAGTGGGATGAAAAGTGGCCGATTGGCTGAATAGATCGCGTGAAAAGACGCGTGTAATCAATTAGGGGGGGGGGCCCCCGGGGCCTGCGGAGTCGAGAGCAAATATCTCTTTCGGAGCAACGTCATCCAGAAATGTGCTGGTCAGCATCCCTGCTGAGGTTCGTTGGTGGATCCACCCGTCGGCTCATGGGCCCCGTCGGGCCCACTCTTACCAATCCGTTATAGCCAGCCTTGGCGATCCTACGAGCTTATTAATAGACGCGCTCGCGTCTCCTGGCAATCCAGTTCTGATAAACTTGACGAGTATGTCACGAGAAAATCCTCAGAGGAATATCCTTTCGATCCTTTCCATCCCATAGGACCCAAAGTTAATTGAAGACAGTCTGTCTCAATGATTTTCAATAATTAAACCTTCCACTGAAATCACAGGTGCAGTAAGTACACAATTGTTATGCTCTATTTAAAAAAAAAACTTGTGCCAATATCTATTACCAAGATACATCAATGGGCCCAGTCTCTGTTACCGCTGCTGTATCAAGACCCAGAACAGTTCAGACACTAATCATCCGATCTCAGTAATGATCCCAAAGCCACTCAAAGTAATCAGCAATTCCAAGACTGCACAGTGGCAAAACGGGCCCTCAATCAGGTCAGAATTTCGGAAATCAGGGTCCTTTCCTTCCTTTGGTGTTCGCGTGTCGAATCGGTGGGTCTGAATGGCCCGAAAGGAAGCCGCGCCTCGTAGGTTATAAATCTAGGCGGTGGGTCGTCCTGGGGGTCCTAGCGTGTGAGGTCCTAAATGGTAACAAATGCCTTCAAACGGCACAATGGTCCGCGGCTTCGTTGACATCGAAGGGCCGGTGTGTCTTGCTGTCAACGCCCGGGGTGAGCAATGGCTCCTCACTGCCGTTGCTGCGTCAGCATTTCTCATAGTTTCCCTATAGCTAGCCGACACACTGTATATACTCATAGATACCACAATGGTAAAATGGCCAAATTCTATCGTACCAGATACACCTTCCTACATTGTAAGTCCCTCTTACAAGCCCCCGAATGACAGAACCTCCTGTATACTATAACCATTGACACTTACCATAACCTCATAGGTGGTCCCTCATCCATAAGAAATCACTCACTGCCCGTCACTTGTGAAACGAGTACTTGACTTTTCAAGTGTGGAAAAATCGAAGAAACGAAACGGAGATATATCGCAAATACACTCTCAGATTTGAACGCAGATGAAAAGTATCCAATCCGATGATCCACGAACACCTACTGTACAGCAGATAGGTTAATTATTAAAATTATCCCAGAATTCCACCGATGCCATCGTCAAGCATGTTCCTTTATCCGTTTCCGTAATAAAATTAGCATTCTTGCGCGATAACTGCCATAACTGAGTGTACCGATTAAATCGCGACTCGAAGTTGACTCCCTCTGTCTTTCTTGTCCAGACTAAAATACCCAGGGTACACGCGTATCTATAGAGCGGACGGAAAACAGGCGTGCCAACCTGTGCCATAATCTACTAGCGGTGGGCGTCGTGTGGTGTCGTAGCGATGGAGACCGAAGATACCCCGAAGCAAACCTCTTGGGGGATTATATTCTCGTGACAGGGATATTGGTGCCAGCCTGACTCGTGTAAAACCGTAGATACACGATACGATACCTGGCTCACAACCCTTCGTGTGGCAGTGTATGGCTTCCTCTTGTAATGCTTCCGAAAAATCAGGCCTCGCAGACAGCCATTTATCTTTGCTCGGAGAGCGCGCGTCTTTTTGGTGGACTGTGAATGCATAAATTTTGCTCTTAAGGAAGATCGAGTTTGCATATAAAATAAATTATATCAACAGCCACAGAGGTATGGTCGATATTCAATTGCACTGTGTAATAAAGTATACGTGTATAATAGTACGAATTCATATCGAATGGAGGTTATGTGTAATGATATCTCGATCCAACAAAAGGTTAGTTTCGGTGTTTGTTAATAATACAGATGCGACGTTGATAAAATCATAAGACAATTAATGAATTAATAGTATTCAATTACTGCGTGACGTATCGTTTATCGATAATTCGCCTTAATGGTGACTAGAAACGAGACAAGCGAGTTAAGTGGGATGGCGTGGGCCCACCTGGCCAATTAGGCCCATTTAATTAACGTGCTCTACACGGCGAATGGGGTCTTGGACCGACCTAACCTTTATTCGCGTTATATGTTACAGACACCTATCATCCCCGAATGTTTTCTATGGATCGGACCGATCGTCGATCGCCGATACAATCAATAAGCCTGATTGTGAATCACTTAGTGGCTCGGTTGTTCCTTGAAGAGGATGCTTGTGTAGGTGGGTGGGGTTTTGTGGGGCTGCGATGGATATATACATATTATACACGTGGGGTCCGATGGGGAGGACCCATTAGGCTAATCCCTCGTCGGCGGCCAGGCCAAAGGAAGGGAATAAGAAGGAATAAGAAAGCCACAGGCTACGTGTCATTCCTGTTCGACCGCCGACACCTATACCCTGACCGACCGACATCTACCTATCTATATATGTGAGTATATATATATATCACGTATACGTATGCACACGGTCTTATGCTCTCCTGCTATCTACTACAGAGGTGCTCCCTATCATCATTTATACTTCCTCTTCCTTTTCCTTTTTTCACCTATTTTTATACCTATCCAACGCTTTATGCCTTTCCTCGTGTATTTCAACGCTGACAATCAGGCACTGCTGGAGTTACAAGATACTATGTACCCAGTAATTGGAGCCGAAGGACAATTTGTTGAGTTTCTTGACATTGCTATGGATAAGGTTCTTGAAGATGAATAATCAAGGATAATTCTGGTTTCAATTTTGTTACTAATCAAAGCTTATATTTTATCTCGAAAGAAAATTGTATTTCCTTTTATTTGATTTTGCTATGGATCATTTACAATTTCATAAGCGTGCCTGTTAGATATTCTTAACTGAAATTGTATCTTTTTGAATTTTACGGTTTAGAGAGACAACAGTTTTAACTTAAAATAAACGGCCCGTTTTATCTTGTAGTTTAATATGGAATATTTTATTTCTTTTTTTTTCACAAAATATGTCAAGCTCAAAACTTTTTTGGGACAGTTTTGTTAAATACAAGTGTATCATTATATTTTGAGGCATCAAGGGATGCTAAGTGAGCACCACTGCTGACGTGTGGCAGGCGGCTCTTTTGATCTCCGCGGGACTCTCGCGGGCCCTCGGGCCTCATGGCTCTTGGCTCTTTGGCTCTTGGGCTCTTTCCTCTTGGCTCTCTACTCTTTTCTTGTCTTTTCGACAGTTCACGATCCTGCGACTCTCTCATTCCAATTTTTCACCCTTTGAGCACACCTGTACCTCTTTAAATACCAGCGACTTGTTAACCATCCTTTACAAGATTTCCTAGATTCGCCTAATTTATCTCAAACACGTGAGACTGTCTTGTACCTGCCGACAGGTACATTGCATCCAGTACGTATTATCCACAAATTATTGCACTACCTTAAACAAACGCACGTTCTACCCTCAGAGCAATTGAATTCACGATTCTTCTGCAACAGAATCATGGCATCAATGAAGTTGCAAATTTTTAAGCATCATAACAACAAACTTCGATTGTGCCAGTCGTCTCGAGGGAATCAAGATAATTCTTTGCGATAAATCCATGCATTCCGGTTGACGTAAAACGAAGATCAAAAATGAAAGAAACACAAATGGTGGAGAAGCGAGATCACAGTGGAGCCAGCGTGGAAGAAAGATGAAGATAGAGACTCTGGAGGTGGGGTAAGGATAATGTGTGCCCCATAAGATATTGACACTCCTGTAATCCGTTTGTCGGACGTGTGGGCAACCTGGCTAATCCAGCTCACGCCCACCGGAGATTAAATCCGCCGGCGAGGCTTGGCTCGACTGAGCCTGCAGGACCAAAACTCCGACATCGTGAGGGAACGCGTCAAAGTTTCACCGATGGAGAGAGAATGCGGGTTAAAAGCTCCTCGGTCCTCTCAGACGTCGGATTCGCCGACTTTTCTCCTTCCATTCTTTTGGTATTTTATTTTTATTTTTGTTACGTCACTCTTCGTTTTTGTCACTCAGCTTTCGATTTGGCGTCGTAACCTTTAGATATACTTTCATGCAATGTATTACTTTTCTATTTTTTTAATTCATCAAAATATATATCGATACCACTGTTACTTAGTAGTGATAATTTTGTGATTAAAAAAAATTTAATCTTTCGCATTTTTTATATTCTGTTTCTCCTTTAGTTCACAGAAATACTACGAGGTAACTTTCACAGGTTTTATCGTGGTAATAAACTCTGATTTATAGAAAGTTTGAAAATTTTATTATCAAAGTTCTAATAAGACTTACCACCACCTAGTATACTGTTGATAGTATAGTCCTTTTTACCATCGTCGCTAGGTCGTCCCCCTCGCAGTAGTCTGCTTATGGAGCTGATACTGGGTGGATCCGAAAATCCTTCCTAGACAGAAGATAAATTCAAAATTACAAAAAAAAAAAAAAGAAAAATTACAAAAAATTAAATAAAAAATAGTTCCTTAAAACAGTATCATGTTATAGTAGCAAAACCAAGTGTATCCCAAATTTATCAGAAACTCGAATTCAAGAAATATTAAATGCTCTCGAGACATTGCGACTGTAACCAAGTATATTCGATCCACGTTTGCGTATCGAGTGCGGAATCAGAAACGCTGGGCGGTAACAAAGGTTCCCGCATTACCGGTTCTAGGGCTGATCGCTATCGTACGATCACGGTCCGATCGGCGATCGTCGATCGCGGATCTCAGAAACAATAACGACGAGTCGAGTACGAGCCGTGGCGAGAATCTTGGCCGGGGCGATGACAGGGAAAGAGAGATGGAGAGGAGAGCCTCAGGCTCAGGAACGCCTCCTTCCAACATTAAATGCCGTATTAATGCCGGCCACGGACGCTGCCTGCTTGCCTCTTTGCCTGCTCTTACCTGCCTTACCTGCCCGATTGCTTGTGCCTCCACGCAGCGGCGTATACAAGATTTCGAAACGATAGGGTGTCCCGCTTCTTCTCTTTTTCTTCCTTTTCTTCGTCCGCTCCGTTTATACGCAATTTTGCTCCTCTTTTACACCCTTGATTTTCGGAGGAGCTTTTTTATCGTGCTCTTTTTTTTCTTACGTAAAAATTCAATTTATCTCTCTATCAGAGCCAGCCAGAAGGCCGTTCCTCTTGAAACTGATGAATATTGTAATTCAGGAATAATTTTCGATATTTTATTAGGACGTACTTTGCTAGGGGTGTACGATCCGTTTATTCTTTGAAATGTACATTGATACTGGCATTTGTTCATGCGAATTATTAAACAGGTTTTTTTTTGGAGGGGAAACTTTTTTAACGGAGAGATAAAATTTTGAAAATTTTTTAGTCCATGCTGGTACATTGTTCTTAGGATTACTGAAATATCCAAGACCTATACTCAGAGCGTACGCCAATGAGGTGTGGGTGTAGAGGCGGCGGGTAGGATCTATTAGAGGACACGCGAGTCGCCCCGGGGTCTATGGACCCCTCCTAACCACGTACCGCCTCGTACACAATATTAAAAAGGCCCATTCACTGCAGACCAAATGAATCGCCGTGCAAATCGGCAGATCGACTTTCCAGGATTAGGGAAATAAATCGTAATTTTTTTTTTAAGTATGAAAACAGTCGCGAAAGAAAATATTCCCAAAAATCACTGTATCTTGCAAGATGAACGATCATCATTTTGAAATATTTAATATTTTTCTTTACGATAAAATTTGCAAATTTTTCTTTAAAAAAATTGTCCAATAAAATTTAATTTTATTACAGTCTCGTCCATATTAAATATTCGTATAAAATGTTTCAAAACGTATTATCACAGCTATCGCGCTCTTTCCTTCAAATGTAATGTACAGATATACGTGCTACACCGTGTCAGATCCATTCACTAAAAACAGCTTATAAAAGCGGCTCACCTTCATAAGCTTATCGCGTATTTCCCAGCTGAAGATTCCAGGATTATCTCTCTTGAGTTCCTCGATCCGTGCCTCGACTTCCGGTGTGGCTACTCTCGGCTTACTCCCGCCAATCACACCGGGCCTGATAGATCCAGTCTCCTGATAACGATTCAGGATCTTCGAGACGCAGCCATGAGACACGCGTAGCTGTCTCGATATAGCACATGGTCTGACGCCGGCCGCTGCCATTTCGACAATTTTCAGTCTAATGTGATTCGGCAATGGTCTACCGTTGATGAAGACCCCACCGAGCTGATTCATTCTTCCCTGACCTGTAGGGTAAAAGATCCATTGTTTTTTTAATCAAAACAATTTTACATTATCTCACAAACCAAGCGTTAAATTATATCAGGCGCGAACGTAGATAAGTGATAAAATTTTGTTGTATAAATCTTCATTATCAACAGTAAAAAATTATCCTCCCGTTATACGCGTTACGAACGATTACACGTGGTGAAACGGGCATAGGCAGACACCGTGTAAAAAGGCAAAATCAGATAAGAGGAGGCGCGTGGGTTAAATTGCCGAAAAGAGGCTAAACGCCGTAAAATTGAAGGAGTTACGAGAGGGGTGGTGGGGAGGCGTGACTTGTCATTTCCGGGACTAACAAGAGAATTCTAGAGGATAGCGTAAGTAATTAGCCGTCCGGGTGAATTACACTGTGAACGCACACGATCATTTGTGACGCTGTCATTAGCTTCCGTGGGCGGGGGGCTGACGAGGGAAAGGAGGGGCACCGCCTAATAACTGTCTTTACCAATTTCGGAACTGAGTCCGCGTAATCGGAATTTCATAAAGGATAATTGCTGAACTCGTAATTCGTGTGAATGCGGATACATACTGATTACTCATTTATTGCCATGTCGTTAATTAACTTTCTGTAACACACACCATTCTAAATAACGTGCGACACGCTTTTATAGAATGGACAGTAATTATTTTTGTAATTGAATTCTGGGAAGATTAAAGAAATTAGGATAAAAAATTGTTCTATGGTACTTCGCGCGAAAGGATATATAATATTGTAGAACGTGCTAATTGGTTGGGGTTATAAATTTTATTGAGTAATAAAAGCGAATAAAGAAATTTTTATTAATTATCGTATCTGTCGGTGGTACCATTTTTTTTTTTATAGGCTTATAATCCATAACCTTTTTTTAAATATCTAATTGATAACTAATTAGCGTAGTGTAATCGTATATATTAGTTATAATACAAAGATAAAGTAAATAGTAGGTTGAATACGTTTGTTAATTAATAAACTGATTTCCAGTGGGTTTTATTGGGATAATGGGCATATAATCAATTAAACGAGCCACAACTGTGTCCGCGATTGGTTTCATTAGTGGTCCAATAGTAACGATTCGAATCGATTGGATAAACTGTCTGAATTATAACGATCTGTAGTATCAAGTCTCACGAGTACAAGTCGTAAAGATTTTGTTTCATTATTGATCTCGACTGTGACCAGATTTGTTCTATATTTGATCTGAATTCTAATGAACTTTCTCTGGTAGCCTAACCGCTAAGTGTTTTGGTCTGAACATTAATTTTTAATAGCAAATCAAATTTTTTAGTTTTTAAACAAAAATTTGTGACTTTAAAAATTTCTAAAAGCTAATCTGTCTATTTAAAGTGCATAATTTCTTGTTTTTTTTTCAGTTAGTTTAATTATTTGATAAATTTTCACCAAACGAACAAAATTCATATAAATACCTTGGAACGGATATCCACCAAAAATGGGCCTCATGCCGCTGGTCACGTCCATACTGTCCACAATTTATCCAGATACCGTCACTCACTGTCGAACAAAGTCACACAAGCCACGCGCGAGTAAAGGTCTGTTCACACGGTACGTTAAGAGAGATCGACTGCAATAAAAAGAAACGCAGAAGAACAAAATGCCGGCCTTAAAACACCACCGAGGATAAATACACTGTGTCCCACTGGGCTGCGTATCGGCCTATCAGCCAAGTGGAGCAACAAGAGGAGGAAGTGCTCCTGAAGAGGGACGGAGAGCGAACCGGGGAAAAGGAGAAAGAAAAAGAAGAAGTAGACGGAGGAAGAGGTAGGGAAGTAGAAGTAAAGCCTAAAGGAAGTTGTAGTGCCGGCGTGGCTTTCGTTCCGAGGGTTTCGCAGCAATAACGTGTCAGTGCGCTCAGCCACTTGGGGTCTCTTCCTCGTATGCTCAGGGTGTTCCACGACCTGGCATCAACGTGGGGCTGATTGTTGGGTCCTTGGTACGAGGGGACCCATCATTGGGTACGCCCTGCCACGTGGTTGGTAACTAAGAACTTTACAATGGGCGTCCCGGACTTTGGGACCGCCTACGGAACGTGCCCGTTCGGCTGAAATAACCACACCGATATACTAGAGTCTACTTATATGAGGCCCCTTTTGCTTCTCTTGGCTTTTTGGGTCATACCGGTATGTGCCATTAGATTGAAATTGGAGACCCGTTTAGGAGTAGTTTTATATTACTAATTGTTCCGTGAAATTGGAGCAAAACGTTTTTTTTTGAGTTATTTTTCAAGCATGAATCTAAAAGTAAAAATTTTTACAATGCATATCATTGAATGGTTTTTGAAATTTTTTCGATGTAAATTGCTTGTGATATTCTTCAGTATTTGTGTACTCTACCGTAAGGAATGGATGAAGTAAAGAGTTTTGACTCGAGTAAATGTACACCGGTACCAGTGTTATCGATTACGAGCAAAGAGGGGTTGCAATAACTACCCTGTAACGTAAACCATAAATATATCAGACCCAAAGTTTATTAAAAGAAGGTAGATCTGCCACGTCAAAGTAGAAACTAAGTACTGGTCTCCCGGAATGTCTTGAAAATGCGAGACAAGGGTCTTTCGATGATGGTAATAGCGATCAGCGAAGGTTAGCAAGGCCCCGAAAATCTTTGACGAAAATGTTACGGGGCAAATTACGTGAAGAACGAGCTCCTGAAGGAAGAATATTTACAGCGGGCCAATGTCCAGAAGTAAAATCATAATGAACGTATGATGGGGCGTATAAAGTTTATGGGACTCTATAAAGTCCGGGGCCGGGGCTGTAAATCTCGTGCACGGTAGCGCCTTGCCTTGAGGTCCATGGGGGGTCTTGGCTTTCAGTTTGGGTCTCGAAGGACCCCACCGGAGTCGAAGCAGGACGTCCCCAGGTCACAATGGGGCCGCTGCAAATATTGTACCGGTCCGGCTCAGGTGAAGAGTGCTCTAAGATTTAAGGGATGGAGATCGGCATTACATAACACAAATCTCTTTGGTAGACGCTCAAAGAATATCATCGATACTTATCATCAATCACAATCGAACCTTAATGCACGTTAGCCTGCTCTAACCATCCTAAGAAAAAATCAGACACGTCCAAAAAAAAATTTTTAATCTTCCCTCGCAAATCAACCCTTCGTCGTGTCTGATCATAACAAAGTATATTTTTCTACGTCTAAATCTGTATGATACATCTTCAATTGATCGTGATCAATCAAAATTATTCCAATGCTATATTTAATCCAGAGTAATCTTAAATCTGTGTCAATAAACGGTTAATCATTTTTATAATATTTTTTCTTGTTTTTTTTTTTTAAATCCATACTGTCGATGTCATTTTGGCTACTGTCCAACGTCATGACAATAACAAATACATCCGTCATCCAGTTAGCAGTTAGCACGGGTGCCAACGAAGGCCACCTGCCAACCAGTGCTACGGGGCAAAGGAGAAGGAGCCATTTGACAATTAGCGTACGGAACAGAGTAGCGTGTCATCTCCGAGAAAGAAGTGTTGCGAAGTCGTTTTAGTTCCGAGTCTTTCTTCGGCTTCGCTTGGGCACCGAGACAAAGCCAGTCTCAATATTTCCGTCCCGCATTTTTCATCCATTGTCTACGATCGGGTAAATGCGTGACTTGCGGTGTCCTGGAAACGGTTGCGATTGGCGGATACAGTGGAAATGGCTCGACGTGATTGGCCGAGGAGACGGGACTTTGAAGAAAGACACTTTTATGGAGGAGTCACAGGTACTACGGTATAACGTGGAAGAAATTGATTAGATTTCGGAACCCTTGGTTTCTCGCTCCAAGTCCCTTTCTCAACTTGACATCCTCGAGTTTTTGTTTCCCTTAGAGAAAATTTTACGTCGCTCGGAAAACTGAGTTATGGCTGCCATGAAATTGCACTCTGGGATGCTTCAGAGATTTTTCACTACCGAGGTTAGACACGTCTCCTTTAATTAGATTCGCTGGTTTTTTTTTACATTCATTCAAAAGGCACACGGATCATTCACTTATACCGAGTTAAAGTTACATTAATATTTCCTAATTATGCGTTATTCTCTATGAATCTTGCGCAACATTTATTTAGCATCGCGCAGCAATCGGTACGTGTACTTATCTACTGTGGTCGAGTTGGAATACTTAGCGGTCGCTTATACTATTCGTCGTTAACGAAATTGTGTAATATCGTGATTTTGTACACGAGAGCGTTTGGCGTGCTGATAAAAAAAAATAGTAAAAAATTTTTATGCAAGTTGGCAAGAGTGTTTAGGACACTGCGCGAGGAGAAAGGCAAAGCAGTAAAATCCCGCTCGAACGGCTGGCCACTAAACGGGCGCATTAAAAATTCTAATGGAGCGCAACCCTGGTTCTCACCTAGTTTAACATAACAACGACATGCCAGCCATTACTCAAAACACGGTCGCTCTCGAAAATCCCGTCCAGGCACCACCGAGTGTGAGGTCCTGCGCCGCGGGCGCCTTTGACAACGACTGATGCACTGGTATCACTCACCAAGATTTATTGGGACTTAGACTAATTGCCAGTTTTAATAGAAATTTTGAGCGGTGCTCATCTGACCGAATCAAAAAGTCACGCTGTTACGAGACCGGAAAATTTTTCATTCAACGCCTCGAACCATATTCTACGCTCAAGCAGTGGACAGCCGAGTGCTTGGATGCTAACAGACATTTCGAAATTTGTTATTGCGAGACATTTAACGGTTACGTTACGCAGGCGATATTTGTTTTATATAACTTTTTGTTAATTACTATCAAGACTGTACGTTTTATATGATTGTGTGATATCTATGCCTGTAGCTTTTGTTATTTTATATGGGAACGTATGTTATTATACCTGATCTTGTATCGCGTGCGTTATGTTTACCGTGACGATATTTTATTGAGACGGTTCGGTGAAAATTCTTATTTTTGAGGAGTCTGACAATTTCGAAAACTGAGCACCACCGCAACTTTTGTTCATCCAGAAGCGAGACAGCACCATGGAAAATGGCTGTTCTCTCATTAGACTCACAAATGCTCCAAATATCTTCCTGATTAGCTTATTGAGCGAGTGAATGCGTCCTTTGCATAACTTTGGAAATGGGCCAGTGCCCGTCAAGCAGCGACCAGCCGCTACTTACGAGTCAAAGGGAGAGTCGCCCAAAATGTGGTTGGAATGCGGGAAATTATGCAAAATTCTCTATTTGCTGTGTTTGACGCACACATTTTCCACCATAGATCATTCTGTGGAACAGCTGGAGATCAATTGGATACACTCGTACATAATGTCTCATCCGTGGCTAAATCGAAAGAAGAAATAAATAAACAAATAAAGAGCATACAAAATTCTTTCAAATTTCCAAAATGAATTCTTCCTTACGACCTCTTAATTTCAAAAATAAAAATCATTCTCCAGTCGAACGTCCAAAAATTCCAAAAACAGTCATTTCTATATACAACACATATACACATAATATACATACATACACGGTTGTCACGAACAATTTTTCATCGTCGTAATTCAAAAATTGGACAACCAATAGCAAAACTGCAACATCAGGACTCACAAGTAGCAAACGAACCCACCAAACCTAGACAGTTGGTCTCGTAAACGGTCCCTTTACGCGGGTATCCAATAATTTACGTAAAATTTGGCAATAAGTTTTCCAACCCAATACCGCGGTCCCTTTGAAGGAATTAGTCTTATTGGGCACAAAATTGGAACAGAGGCCTTCTGACCTTTCATAGGACCATAGGGCCCATAAGCCTCCGTCAGGCCCATCCGTAACATAACGAGCTGACTTATGCTCTCGCGTACCCTTGCGCTCTCTACCCTACTGCATAGTTCGCAAACCCACGCAGCCCCCACACGTGGACATTTTTTTTTTTATTTTTCATCATCCTCATCCAGGACCCAACCCCGATACACCTCTGCATTTTTTCAGCCAATCGACTCGTAATACAGCCGCTTCGCACTTTAAAAGCCGATGGCGTTCAATCTTCAACTTTTAACGTTATTCCACAGACTTACGAATCGGTTCAAAGTAGATCAATCTTTTTCGCGGTATCCGAAAAAGGGTCCACGAGAATGTTGTCATTATTATTAAAATTGGACGCGCACTTTTTATGGGTCCCATTCGTACACGCGTACCCGTCCGTGAGTCCCAATATCTTTGCGTTAAGTGCAATAAACATATTTGACATTGCAAGTGGTTTATTATGAGTGCATAAGCGGTGCATATAACCGCGCGGGGAGATGCAATTGGAGAGTTAGCCTGGCAATATTGCTCGCACGTCTTTGGATTTGAGTATGGGCCGTTACGGTGCCACGAGTTATTTAAATAAAGCCTTTGTCGGGAACTCGAGTCCATTACTGAAGTACCTTTATAGCCACGCGTATACACCGATATGCCGAATTACTCATTTTTTTAGTCATTTTTATAACCGCTGACTGCCGCGCTTACTCGCTGTATACCAAGCCGCCAATAATAATGCATCTCCGTTACACGGAATGCAACTGCAATGCAAAACCATCGTCCGTACCGACTCCAAGAGTTCCGCGGGCTGATCTCTTGCCAGGAAGTCAAGGGTCGCTACATATCTTCCGGAGCATCTCGCGAGTCACGAAGCCTGGTATTACGCATTATTTGTTACCACCCCGTGGGAAGGGCGAGATTCCTTGCCTCTGAAGTTTTAATTTTTTTAAATAAAAAATTATGGTTTGCAATTATTAAAAAATGTTAAATAAAAGTGGAAAAAAATCTTCATTATCATACTCGATTTTTTCGGATGGATATTAATTAATTTGAGTTTATTTATTAACGAATCGATCCAACAGATCTCATAAATTCGGTATCGTATTCAGCATCCAAAGACCGGTTACTCCAAAGCCACAACTCGTAAAGCACGTAGATGGCACTGCCTGGAAGCTACTCTCTCTTTGGTTGTATCTCGCAGCTACTCGAAGCGGGTCCAGCATCCCACTCGCTAATTAACGTTGTCGTATCTTGCGAATAGTGGGCGGTACTGTCTCATTTGTATACATTTTTCATTCCTTTATAGACCAGCCAGTTTGACCCAGTAGGCCTCGAAGGCTTCACATCTCGAGCACCTTCGAGGGTGTCAAAAAACTTGTATCATTTTAAAGGGAGATATTTAGCCCTATTAAGAAAATATATATTTTTCTTTAAAATTTCGTAAATTCAATAAAATATATATATATATTTTATCGTTTTTGCCAAATAAATGTTATTTTTCTATTCCGATATGTCACTGTTCCATAGATGAGGTCTCCATTTCGCGATGGCATTAATGACCCCCATCGTGAGTATAATTTAAAAAATGTCGGTGGCTTTGTACTTAACTAACGTGGGTGGTGGACGATGGTTCGAAGAGTAGTGGGTTCCATACGTGGTGTGACCGCTCGACGGCACGCTCGTACCTCACACTACATACTATACATAACGTGTATCCCCACATGCCCTTTTTCTATACCGAACCTCCTCGAACTCTCCCTGAGCCTGCTTCCCTATTCCCGTTTGTAAAATGCTGCAGCACGTTCCGCAGACGAGTATCAACGTTACGCGTAATAATTTTGATAAGAAAAAAAAAGAAAGCTTAAAGATCTTTTTTTTAGATGAATTCCTAAAAATGTCAAAATTACAGAAAAATAAAAGAAATTTGAACACTTTTACCCCATTTTACCGGAACTTTAGGGAAGGATTAAGTATCGCATATACTTTTATAGCCGAATAAAAGTGACTGTGGAGTACGTGCCGTTTCTAAAGGTATAACACACAAAATATGGCTAGAGGCGAAATCGGCCGAGAAGAAGGCAAGTCTAATGAAAGGCACGCGCAGTCTGACGGCTCAGCGTGAGAATAAAATAATTAACTGAGCTGACCGCGACCGGACGGGTAGGAGGATCCCTTTGAGGGAGGAAGCAAGGGCCAAATTGTGAAGTGAAGGAAGACGAGAAGAAGAAGAAGAGGAAGAAAAAGAAGCGAAGAGAGCGAGGATAAGAATCATTGGGAAAAGAAGAGACGGACATACAGTGCTCTTGGCCAGGTGCGTCGTAAAGCCTTAGAATGATGCTCTAATAAATCCCTCTGAAAAATTGCAAGGCCTCGGGGATGCCGAAGAGCATCTTCTTCTTCTTCTTCTTCTTCGCGAGTCTTTAATGCTTCCCGGAGAAAATGTCGGACCGCGCTCGCGTTCGTGTCTGAGTTAGAGATGAGTTGTGCGAAATCCTTGGCAATGATGCCGACCCGTCAAAGTACTTGCACGAAGATCTCGCCTTACTGTAATTCGAAACTGCTTTATTTATTACGTTCCCGTTGTTACTTTACGCGTTGGGGTGATATGAACTTTTAAAAAAATTTTTTTTTTTTTTTTTCAAAAATTCAAGCCACAAGCACATACGCTACAAACCTGGCCTAAAAAATGACACAGGTTATGGATATGATTGTGTGATTTTTTGGTCATCCTTTTTTGTCGTTTTTCAACAAAAAATTTATGACAGTCCTCGATCCTTTATGCACACGAGCCAACGGCCGACACTGGCGGCGACGTCAAAAGGACCTCGATCCTGGATCCTTGTTCTGAGTCCTGTTTCGTCACAGTTCGACTGTCGTCTGAACGCGGATTGGATCCGGCCCGGTGCGAGTAGCTCGCGACTTGGTCCTATTTACCGATTATTGGCCGTGTCCTCCTGCAACGACGGAGGTCCTTGCTGTTTCCTGGGTGCTACGGTGTCTCCTACGAGTCTTGTTCACCGAGCTATGTATACCTATGCACAGCAACGATATAGCGATGCAGGACGATTTCTCTCTTCGGGCAGCTGAGGGTCCTGCCGTTGCGAATCTATTCACGCTTTGCTCCTGCGGGACTCCTTCACCATCCAGGACGACGAGTTTCACGTTTAAAAGATTTTTCGGTATGACAGGGCACTCGTCCTGGACGAGTTCACGCTCTCTTGGTAGGGAAAATTGTGAATGCTGATTTCTTTGGATTTTTTAACACGGAAATCCCTGGAGGCGCAGGACATACTCGATGTGAAGATACCACATACGGTGTTCCGGAAGGATATTTCGTAAAAGGAAATTTTTTTTTTCATATTCTTTTTGTAATCGTTCGATACTGTATCGCATTAAAAAAATGTTGTGTTTGTATTTTTTTATTTTGAAAAGTCTTCCTACTTGTTATTCTTAACCGTCTCAATAGGATCCTGTCGGGCAGTTTGTTATTCCAATCGGTAAGAGATTGGCATCCACAAGTATCTTGTTCGTTTCCAAGGACCTATTGATGTCCTTAAAAAAACTGAAAATTTTGACTTTCACTTAGATCCATGTCGAAAACACGACTGTCACTCAATTCCATAAAGAGAGGTACGCAGCATTTAAAAGTGTCCTCGAGGATACCTGAAGTAGTACGAAAGGTCCTTGCATTGGAATTATTGAAGAAGATTAGGAGAGAAACGCGACGAGATAATCGAGGTCCCGCAAGAAGGATCTGTCACCTACAGGACCCCCTGGTAAGATAATACGGCATCCTGCTTACGGCTGGACTTCTTATCCCGTCTTAAGCGTCGGCTAAGCCGCGAAGCTGACACTAACCCCGTTAACCGTTAACCTCGAAACTCCTGACTTTTTAAATCGTTGTTTATTTACCATCTAAGCTCCTTTTTGGCAGGTTCACAGGATCCCGGGAATCCGGTATCCTGACGAAAAAGGTCTTCCTACATGCACCCCGTGAAACTTTGTACCCAGAACATCGAAGTCCTTTGCGCCAGAACGACTCACGGAAATCACCAAAATCAATTATCTAAAATATCTATATTTATTGTGAATATGTAAAAGATAATTTTTCTAAAGATATTTGTATTTGTAAATCGATTTTGTTTTTTTTTTTTCAATTTCGGGTCATATGCTCTTAAGTGTCTGGGTCATAACTACCCTATCTAAAGTAACAAACAAGGGATAAATCCTCATAAACAGGGTGGTCCTAAGTTTGGAATCTCTTCAGGGTTCCTAACCGGTTCTGTACGGTCAAATCGTATTTGCACGCTCTACAAGACCCAGATATCGATGAACGATGATTCCTTTCACTCCTTTCGCTACAGTTCCTTGATACTTCGCTGGGGAACTTCGAAGGGAGGTCCTTTTCTGAAAAGACGCTTAAATGAAGATGTCATAGGAAAAGTATTTTGGAATTTTTTTTTCACAGGGTCCTCGGTACTACAAGTATACACAGAATTTCGGCTTCCGTCGTTCAACTCGCAAGGCGATACTTTTGTTCCTCACAAAGAGTCAGGACGTGTCTCTCATATCGAAGTAGTAACTTTCACGATTATTTTCAAGTCGTATGGAAATTGAGCAAGGAGACCCTTTCAACGAATTTCTTAGAATTAGTTTTAAAAAAAAGAATAAATTCAAAAAATTATTACCCAAATTAGTAATATATTTTTCATCGTTATTTATGTAAATATTGCACAGATGGTACGGGTTAAAATTTTGAAAATTTTCAAATAAATAATCACAAAAAATATTTCATTTAACGGAGTCGTGAAGA
Source organism: Trachelus iudaicus (assembly GCA_030142595.1). Taxonomy (NCBI): domain Eukaryota; kingdom Metazoa; phylum Arthropoda; class Insecta; order Hymenoptera; family Cephidae; genus Trachelus; species Trachelus iudaicus. Next base: position 507,007 of record JARQTH010000052.1, read on the forward strand.
TACGATATTCTTGTCTTTGAGTAAATTCCCATGGCGACCCTCGGACACAGCATTAACTCTACCCGACGGTTTAGGTAGGCGAGGAAGAAATTATTTTCAAATCATTGGACTCTGTGTGTCACGACAAAACCCACAATTTTGCCAAGAATCGCGGCTAATCTCCAGTACTACTGGTAGGAAGAGAAAAAAGAGCTGAAAACCCTTTCCCTTTACTAAAATTCAGACACCGAGAGCTAAGCTGGACCGCCCACTTGATGTTTTCGTATTCGCGTCAAACCGGCTTTGGATCCTGACTGGATTTTCGTCCTGGACAGAGTCGATCTTGTCACCTTTCGACGGCTCACAATATTTTACAGCTTTTCCGCACCAGCGAACACCTCACGACTCACTAAGAAGATCTATATTGTCTCACGAGAAATCTCTCTGCAGTGTTTGATAACTTGTTTCAGAATCTGCGGCCATTCTTAAATCTAACTTTCCTGTCGTTTGCTTTCGAACCATTAAAGTCTAATATTTGACTATACAAAAATTTAGTACAACTGATTATTAAATGCGATACCGAATCGTATGAATAGCTTTTTATACAGCGAATAGGTCTTCTTACGTCTCACTTATTTTTATTCTTACAGAATGTCATAAATCGTAAAATCCTCAACCGGATTCGCTAAACCGGAAATCGAACCAGTTTTACAGAAACTCCATTGGTTCCTGGCTGGTTCGAAACTTGTTAGAGCGTATTTTGGGTACGGTCGTGTATTACTAGGGGCGCGAGTCTTTTGGGCAGAACTAAGTTCCTAACGCGTGATGACATGCCTGCTTACGCCAGCAAGGTCGGTGCTTTATGCTCGGGGCTGCCGCAACGCTGCTAGTCGAGAATTTGATTAGGTCAATTATGCGGGCCTGATCGGATCTTCACGTGAAATTAGATTGGCCACGTTGGTTATGACAAACCAAACAACGTTTCTATCTTCTTAGTTAGCACGCTTCTTTACACTTCGAAATTTTATTATTACACTGACTCCCTTGATATAAGAATTGCGCAATACTCAAAAGATTTACGAAAAATGACGTTTCTTTTTATAAAAATCAAACGAATAAACAAAAATTAATGGAATTCCAAAATATCGTTTAAAAGATACATAAATCTCATAATACAATTTTTTTTTAATAACCTCCGAAAAAAATCCACTCGAATGTATCGAAACTAATGAAAAAATAATATATTAAACCATTTTTTTAGATGGTTCATGTGTACAAGGCTGGTACTCAACTTTTGAATTGTCTGTATTAGAATTTATATTAGATTGCATTAGACTGTAGTCCAAGTTAAGTATCAAATCAGAATTAGTGTGACGTGTTTGGTATCTACTTGATAATTATAATCAGTAGGTATGAGCCGTGATAGTTGGTCCCGGCTGCCGGCGTACAATCAGATTTTAACGGACATTTAGCCGAGAGTGGCGGGGAATAGAAAAAGGGGATCCGCGATGCACGTTAGACACTTTGTAACCAGGGTTGTGATGAATGAACGAAGTGCAGTTCGTTTCTCTAGGTTTACCAAGAGGGGGGACAAACTGGGAATAGCAATGGCGGCCATTGTGGCAGCTGGCTCCGCGAATTGGTCGCGCATCACGCCGCGTTTGTGGATCTTTGCAAAGCGATACGCGTTCATGGGGCTTCGCCCTAACCAGAACCCCATAGACCCGGTGTTCTAGTGTTCTGGTGTCCCGGTATATCCCCGTAGACACTGTTACACACCCCAGTTGTGGGGTTGAGAAGAGTGAAATACGACGGAGACACGGAAGTGAATTTCCGAAGTGAATAAAGATTTTTGATTATTTAAAGAAAAAGCGCGTTCAATTTTGAAAAATTAATTTGGACTATGGTATCCCTTTTTGAACAAATTTAATAATTTTTTATACTCTAGAAATGGTTTCTTAAATACGAATGAGCGTATTCTTGCGTGAGCATGCGTCTGTTCTGGGCATTTTGAATTTTAGATTTTTGGGCAGCATAATTTTCTAAGGGTGATCGGTAGGTATCTGTCTATATAGGGATTTTAATGAGTGAAAATCCGGCTGCCAGAAGAGCTTTGATAGATCATCTCAGAGTCATCGTGATTCAGATCGGTCGTTAAATTGGAAACACCCCATCGTGGGGTGTTCCATTGCTTTTCCCATAGATTCTCTAGTTCGGGTCCGAAAGGCAGCAGTGCGCACGGTCGTAGGATTTGCACGGTTTTCATTGGCTCGGTTAGGTTTGATTAATCTATTTCACTGGTACATTGTTCCCTTGTTCTGAGCATTCTTATTGGCTGTGCAACCCGTCCCTAAACCTAAAGGGGAACTTTTCACTATTAGATCCTACCATGACGGTACGTGAACTGGTTTTGTGTGTTTACTGCTCTGGCCATTTTGTTCCGAATATTTACACCCTATGATTTGTACCCTACCATTACCCCAATGAAATCTCACTGTTCCGATTACAAATAGATATTAAAAAACGACAATTTTTGCAAAGAAATTTTTTTTCAAAAACAACCTTTTTGGACATACACTGGAGTGTATAAAATTGGCATTTTATTTTATGCATTTTTAAAATTTACAGATTTTCCAAATAAATACGCTAATCGCACGATCAATCATTATCTATAAAAATTTGAAAAATTCTATGGGTCTCCCATTCTCTTGACATTCAACTATTCCTTTCCTAGTATACGGGCAGCAATCTGAAATTCTTTATGAACGCGGGAATTTTGTATAAACAGCATCTACTAGCTGCTTGTGTAAGCGTGCTGCTTTACCAGGGGGTTGGTTGCAACATCCGCCTCTAAAAAGTACCCCATGGGGGTGCGGCTTGATCCTGGGAGGCCGTCACGCCTATCAACCCTGCCTATGCTGGTACATCTGTTCGAGTCTCTAAACGATGAGAGAAAGCTCGAAAAAAAAGTAACGTGGTACTCTAATACTATACCTTGTTTTTCAAAATGAATGGTCCAGATCATTTATTAATACACGACACCTTAAAGGTACAGTCAGCATCCTCAAAAAAAATACCGAATAAATCTAATACAGTATCACTATCTACATTAAAATCTGTTAATGCCCATGAAATCTATGTCCCTCTTGACTTCGCAGTCTAATTATCGATCTCCTTAATTAGTAAATTAAATAATGCGAGTGTTATTCCTCGTACGGTCACTGATAACTATCCTAATTAATATACTGATATCTTAATTAATACTTCATCATTACGTCCAATCGTGAATCGATAGAAATATTAGTTCTTTATTCATCATATTCAACGTGCATTTAGCCTCTTATATGTTGAGTCTATTTTACTGTATATATCTGTCTATATATAGTCTAGATATTTCGATCGTGTTCCATAAAATTTTACATTATTTTAATTCATTTTATTTATCCGCAGAAACGTGCTTCGAAGTTCACGATTATTGCTCACGAGATAATTAAATTTTCATCTGCAACGTTACAGTGAATTTGAATGAATCTTATGTTACGCGTCTTCCTAGTATCAATATCTAATGTGACTACAGTACAATTTTACATCTGAATCCTCCTAAGGACGACACAGGGAGCGTCAAAGAAATTTATACGTGGAGTAATTGCAAGTAAAAATTCCAGCGAACCCCATTAAATACCGCAGCTGTATATACACGGAGTTCGCGGAGTCTTAATTTTCTGCCTTGACTAATTGCGAAAAAGGTGGAAGGAGCGATGGGCCTCGCGGATCACGCGAATCGAATCGTAGCGATATCGCTAATTACATTTCTAGTCGAGTAAACAGGTGAGACGGTTTAACGCACTCGTATCTCATCTGGTCTCCATAGAAACGACCTTAATCTTGATGCTCGTTCGTGGAAAGTTACAGGACGATACAAAATACATAATAAATGTATATTAATTAATACTACGCCCCTCCTATACTTATACGAATAAAAATATCTGTCACACAGCTTAAACTTGATTCGGCGATTTTCACCATAATATTTTATGGGGTAAGTCCAGACCGCACGTATCGCCTCTATTTCTATCCCATGATTCGTCATTGAACGATCCTCCGCCCATTTTCCATCCCCTTCGGCTTTTTCAAGCTCTTCTCGAGCGGCACCCTTTGTAGATGTTACACTCGAGGGTTCGTGCCAATACGAAACGACCACCAATGTGCTGGAGTTCTGGTATTCGCTACCCTTCAAACGAGAATGTGGTAGGTCAAGATTGTGTTCACAAGCATTTTACGATACGCGACGTTATGACCGATCGTGTGAAACAAGGTGAAATTTTTGGATGAGAGTCAAAAAGAATCTGTAGAGTATACTCTGTAGATACGAAAGAGACGCGGAATGAAAGAATACGATATAACATTGAATGAGAAATTACATTTGTTGTAATTACAATTTCTTTGGAGATTTTCAGGGAGAACAATTTTTTTCGGTGTTCAAAGGAATTTACAGGATCGGAGTATTTTTAGAATTACCGTGAACTCCTAGTGCATACTTCTTGAACTTTTCGGTCAAGATGTAAAGACAAACGCGAGTTACGACCTGGGATACTAGAAAGGGCCGACCACCTACTCTGTTCGCACAATGGGTACAAATGCGTGGCGACAGGACCCGTAGATATACGGCGGTCTGATTGCTCGTTGTCGCTGTGTCCGATCGTCGCAGAGTGTGGATGCCGCTTGAGGGTAGTCTACCTCATATTGTGTCCGAGCGTGCGGAGGCGTTTTAAAACCAAAAGAACTACAGGAAAGGAAGATCTTTTTTGTGCGTACTAGATATTAGAAAAGCCCCACCTTTTAGCGATTAACAACTTTTTTTTTGGAAAATGTATGTATCAAAGATAAATTTAAAAGGCAGGATTTCGAGATCAGGATTAAAGAGACGCTTTTGCGATAAATTCGAATGATACGATTTTTTAAGAAAATTCTTTTATTTCATAACGTCCAATCGTACAGATCATTGTATAAAATTAATAGATGTGCGGTAGTGTGAACAGAGCTTTATTTACAACTGGCCAATTAAATAATCAGATTATTATCAAACATCACATTCACGTAATTAACGATTAATTCGAAAATCTCTCGCATTCTCTGTATCTCGCGATACCTAACTTTAACGATCTAAAATCTACCGATACATATGTACAGGGCTTAATATAAATTCAGTTTGCATTAACAGCAGTAAAATGGTACATAAGGCATATGTGTAACGAGATACGTGTTAGAAATGAGGCAAACTTCAAGGCACTGTAAGTACAGATTGCTTATTAAGGCATGTTAAAGGTAAGGTTTCCTTTTTCCCCTGAAGGAAAAAAGAAAAAGAAAAAAAAGTTTACCCAGAAGCACCAGGTATAGTCGAAGATAAATATTTCACCGAGTCACTGGGTATACATCGAATACTTATTCACTGGTAAATAAACGCGCTCCCTGTTTCTCCACGAGCATTTTGGATACTCGAGAAGGAGGGGGAAAAAAAAATATTTACAAAAACAAATAACGTCACGGTAAAAATTTTCTCCTTAAAAATTTCTTAGTCTTTAAACGCCAGAGACATAACTCCTAGGTTGACAAGCTGTCGCAACTCGTCCATAGTCCAGTGAAAATAAACAGTCAATATACAAAAAGAAAAAACACAGCGAACTCAAAATTGCAACGACAATGACTGAAAATTGTCATTTGTCAAATTTAAATTTCTCAGTGAACCCTGCCGCACACCTGAGAGTCTATAGCCCCGAGATAAGGGTAGCCACTTTTAGCCTCGCTTGGACTATGAGGGGTCACGTGGTGAGCCATTCCAGAGGTTGGCACTCCCGTAGAAGAGCTTTGAACCATACAAGCACTCATATTGGACGCCGTGGGACTGACACCGCCAGCCAGACTTCCGAGGTTGAGGTTCGGCGAGGTCAAATTACTGCTCCCATAATGAGAAGCATTAAAAATGCTGAAACAGAAAGAGAGAAAAGTCCCTAGATTAAACCAAAGAAAACAAAGAACAAATCCTATAGCAAGATCAATGGATATATCGAAAGGATATGCTTGGACTGCCACAAGGAATACTAATAAAGAAATTATGTAGTGGTTACTTATTTTACCTTTTTTTTTTTATAAACATTACTACTCCAAGTTCTATATATTCTATAGTATCCTAACGTTGGCAATTATTAACCCCCCCGTGCTACGCTCGACTTTTAGCTTAAGTTCCAGGTATAGAATGTAAAATGCTGGCAATAATCGCGGAGAGGTCTAAGTACTGTTTATAAAAAGAACACGGTGGTCTCACAAAGCAGCCGCCGCCCATTCGGCAGGGACATTTCGGTCATTTTGCTTGCAATCAAAGCGCAGTGTTCGCTCTGCAAGCCGATACCCAATACTGCACAGTTCTACGGGAATCGGTTAGGGCGTGTCGGACAGCCCCTACTCAACGAGAGCGGTTCTTTGAACGTGCTAGTAGCTACGGCAGTTTAAGAGACTAAATTGTCATGTACCTATACAGAGGTATCGGACACCTAGAAAAATCATTTAGTCCAAGAGTCGAAGGATTTCCAAAAGAAAAAACCAAAAAACAAGAATGACTATCGACGAGGTTCAGTGTATCATCGTAACGATTAAGATTTTCAAAATTTTTAAAACTAACCTCCGAACTCAATTTTGAATGAATATCAGTAAAAGTATCTTATTGCGTAAGACAACTCTATGAAAAGTTAGTCATGTGCCAAGATGCTCTCTGAGCGCAGTAACCGGAGATCCTAATGGTAAATCATTTCAGATTAGATATCGTCCAATCGGAGAGAATTTTGAAAACATACTAATTATAGGTAGCGCGGCACGAAGCACGGAGCACTTAAAGAATTTTCAGTACATGCGGACACGTCGTAATACGTCAGTGGCTAAACGTGACAGGTCATTGGTGTATAGCCAAAGTGCGTTACCAGTATTGCGAAGATACGTGTATACGCATTTCCATGGTAGTAACCAAGGTAGGTAACCCAACGAAGTCAAAAGAGCGAGACTGGAGCAGATTATTAGCCGGTAGCGTTTCATTACGGGCCCAGCAACATAATTGCGGACCACACCGGAGTGCTCCGATCAGACTGTACAAGGCTCGACTTGGAATCGCTCAGGATGCCGCACTGTAGCAACCGGCCCCGTACCAACCTGTTATTACTCCACAATGGCTGAATTAATTGTTCGAAACACCCAGGCTTGTGCGGGAGCGAGTTTGCCGTTTTAAACGTCAGGATAATATAACCTTCTAGCTCCTATCCGAAGTAGTGGCGTTCGCTTTGAGAATAGCGGTGGGTCTGAGTTTTTGAGAAAAAATTGATCTTTTTGTATCCGGTGAATCATTTGGAAATTTTTCTAATTCCTATTGCGCTTGTGTATCGTCGCAACTGCGATAGTCGATTGCGCAGGTGGTTATGGAAAATTCCAAAAAGTATATTAGTATTGAAAATTTTTTTTTTTTTCCATTAAAAACATTTGTTTACTCACCCATAGTTCTCGGGCGTAGCTCTTGGCCATTGCTGCTGTGCGTAATAATTCTCGCTGTAGTTGTAATGCTGGGGATACGCTGCGGTGGTCGCTGCAGCTGCAGCTGCCGATGCTTGCCCGTAAGACTGATAACTTTCTGCGCCGCTGCCGTAGTGTTGGCTTTGAAAAGACTGTAGACTCATGGTATTAAAGGCGTTCAATTGTTGGCTGTTCAGTTGTTTACGTAGTCTTGCGCGTCTGTTGCTGAACCAGACCTGAACACGTGCCTCGGTCAGTTTCGTTCTGAAAGATAAACAATGACAAGAGTTATTAATCAACCGTAAAATATGAAATTACCGAAGGAATCAAACGTCTAATTTTTATCCCCAAAAATTGTAACGGCTTGTAAGCCGTTTGCTTTGATTTTACGTCATAAGAAGAAATGCAATAAAATCATACTTTTGGGCCAGTTCCTCTCTGGTATAAACATCCGGGTACTGAGTTCTGTGAAAAGCAGCCTCAAGCTGTTCCAACTGTTCGCCAGTGAAGGTCGTTCTGCTTCTGCGTTGTTTTCTCTTAAGGGCAATACCAGGTTCGCTCTCGGTATCGGAGTCGTCACCACTGCTACCGCCTGAAAGAATTAAAAAAATTAAATAAAAATTCTGAACGACGCGCTAATTTTCTTTGACAATAATTGGTATTCATTTTGTATAAACAGTCGGACGTATGAACCTTTTTTTTTTATTGATAAATTAAAAAAAAAATGCAAATCTAAAAAATTCAACATTTTCTCAAAATTATCCCAAACGATCGAATCCTTAAGTGTTACGTTAATATTCTCAACACCACCTAGAGGACTGTACGAGAGTCCAGCACGTGCTAGACGTCAGAGACCAAAGATAGGAAGCGAGTCGTGCCCGCCCACAGTTCACACGCTGGACTCAGCAACCCACCATTAAATCCAGCTGATTACAGCCGTGCCAACCTAACCCATACTAAACTAAAACACCGAAGAAATTAGGGTTCGGTCATAGAAATTAAGACCCTTCGCAGTCCGGATTTGCGATCCAGCAAGATCATCCGTAATGATTCTATTGACAGGAATAAATTCAAGTTCAGCATAACCACCGAAAAAAATAGCATTGATAATTAATTCCAAGACCGCTTTGACGTCGCAAAAACAAAAACCACACAACCCATGTATCTCTAATAAATTTAAAGAATCGTATTATCATCACAACTCAAATGACTCGTAGATGAATTTTGAATTTAAGATCAATGAATTTTCGTGCATCTATCCGAACCTACTACTTGAGGTTATGTCTCAATCGTGGAAAACCACAAGAAGCCGTAGGAACCGAATGTCTAAATCAATGACGGTTGTCTCACCGAATGAATCGCTCAAGCGGGTTGGCGGTTCGCGAGATTAGAGGCAGCTGGACCACACGCGGTGCCAGCGAGGAGAGTGGCTGCTACCCTTTATGCCTTTTGCCTTCTATCTTTCGATGCTCTATCTCGTACCTCTTCCATCTTCTACCGAACTAACTTGCTGGCTTTCTTCTTACTGTACTTTTGCCTTCCATCCTTCTCACCTTCTTCCATCGACCTCCTATACCTGGCAGAGTAGAAGCCGCGGGCAGAGAAGAAACTGCACTGTGGTTAAGTTGGGACACGAGCATAACCACGACCTGGTACCACCTTCCAGGATCGTAACCACGAGGTATGCTCAGGTCGCCAGATCGCAGGACTCTACTTGCTAATCCTTCCTGCTCGAGTCGACGACTGTCATCGTCTCAGATTAGAAAATACAATGCGCTATGATTTTGCGTATTGTAGTTACGCCATGACGCGTACGAAATACATACTTTGTCATACCGTTAGGAACACGGGACACTGGATACACGAATATCGTCAAATAAACAAAAATTATTAATTACGTGTGCCACAAAAAAATGTTAGTTCAATTTTGGATTTTTTCGAAAATCATTAACTTTTTTTTTTACCATCCACGTAGTTCGTCATCAATTCGAGAAACGGAATGACGCGCTCGTAGTTGCTCGACGTGGAACTTCGCCTCGGATTATAATACAGAGCGAACGTCTAATCAAAATCTAAATCTTCCCGACAAGATAATAAACTCGACACATCTTAGCACTGCGGGACGCCTAATATTTCTTCACGGGCTTTCCGCTATACGCTGTGTAAAAAAGGAATTCCCTTTAGTCAGCGCCGACTATCGTTTGTATTTCTGCGAGTCCTTCCGCGACCCCGAAACCATTAAAATCATATGCAACTTATAATGATAGTGACGCGTCCTCTATGGCCTTTTGACCGGATTGCCCTGCTGGTTAAAAATTTCATTATTCCTCTATCTTTCTCTATGTCTAAATTATCTATATATGTATATATCACGTCCCTTTTTGTCCTGGCAACTTTTATTTTTTCCTCTCTGACCTCTTATTTAGCCTTTTTCACTTTGAATTTCTCTAACTTCTACTTTGGTATCCACCTACCCTGACTGTATATACATATATACACACAGATGGCTGATCTGCCCAGGGGCTTGCATACGTAATCTATGGTTTCGGTTTACGTGGGTGCATAAGTGAATCTTGCACTTACCAACATCAATGTTTTTTCTTCTTCTTATTCCTTAGGGCTAATGCGCAAATAATGTCCCTGGCTTCTAACTGTAATCTTCGGTTACGTCTAACTCATCTAGTGCCTACCTGCTAAGATTCGATTCTAATGTAATTATCGTCCCGATAGAAAGTTTAGCCGACAATAAGAAGGATTTACTGTGCTACCATTTTCACTATAGTTGTCAGTAATCTTTAATGTGGTAAATCGCCGTGAATAAGAAATTATTCACGTTATGTAAAACATTGCGAATTTTATTAGCAATTTTAACCAAATAAATAATTTATCGAATTCGACAAGTATGATGGAATCAATTTTTTTGAATCATATAAATAATTTATCGATTGAAATTTATCAATAAACATATTACCTTTGTCTATTTATTGTAGCGCGATAATTAATAGAAATTTCGTTTTGAATTAGTCTACCGTTTAAATGGTTCTGATCAAATTGATTATCTAATCAAACTAACGTGATTGTCGATGATCAACAATTATTTAACGCATCGTGGGTGTCCGATGATCGGGCTCTTTATATTGTAACTGATAGTAATAACGGCGATGATGATAATACCAATTTAAAATAAAAAAAACTCATTGTCATTATATGATCCGGATACGAGATCGTATCCCAAGCAGGTGGCAGTTTTTTGACAACAATTTTCTTTTAATCAAGCTTCCGGTTAACCATAAAAATAATAAATCCTCAGTTGGGTGTAATTAACGATATATTAAATAAAATTAATTAAACTGTATCAATTAATTTCAGACTCACCCAGTATTCCGTCAATGGAGTGATTACGTCGAGGATCATCCCCGGGTCTTGTCTGATTCGAAGGACCTCGAAGAAGCCTGGAGATGCTTGATACAGACGGAGCGGATGCTTTGTCACAGACTCCATCCTGCTGACAGAACCACATTGGACCAGTTAGTATAATCTCAATAAAAATGGACAATAATCGTGATAGGTATTGCAGCAAAATATATTTTTGTTGTCAAAGGGAAGATGAAATTAATTTATTTCCAAAATTTAACACATCGATCATGTCAACAGACCTTGATCAATTTGTCCCTGATCTCCCAGCTGAATATTCCAGGATTCTGCCTCTTGAGATCCTCGATCCGTGCTTCAACTTCCGGCGTCGCTACTCTCGGTTTACTTCCGCCAATTACACCGGGTCTGATGGATCCAGTTTCCTGGTAACGATTCAGTATCTTGGAGACGCATCCATGCGAGACGCGCAACTGTCTCGATATGACGCAGGGCCTAACGCCGGCAGCCGCCATTTCTACAATCTTCAGTCTTATGTGATTCGGCAAGGGTCTCCCATTTATGAATACTCCACCGAGCTGATTGACTCTGCCCTGACCTGCAAAAAGTTCAAAAAGTCTCGTTGTCAATGAATTTCAAATATTCTTTGCTTTCGCTTTGGCTTACTTAAAGCCGTTGTCGTCTAGCGTTTGTATTTCCAATATGGCCTCTCGCGCGCATGCGCACACGCAAATGTCGTTGTAAAACAAGCGTAGAATGCGGTGCGAAAGACGTACACGCGAGGTGCCGCTAAAACTCTCCTAATTACTGGTAATTAGAGCCCTCTTAATTAACTTAATTATAATTACGAAGTCAAACAAATATTATACGGCCGGTCACGCGGCAAAGAAGCGAATGAGATGCGGCCAGAGTCAGCTTCTCGCGTGCATCTTGTATGTATACACGTACGGACAGATGGACAGACAGGAGTTACGGCCATACTGTTTTGCTGCAAGCACTTAAATCCGCTTCTTCGTCGTTCTCAGGATTCGGACCAAGTTATCTCCTCTTGAGTCTCGAGTCCGAGTCAAAAGCCAAGAGCCAGCCCTTTTACTTAATTATTCTTAAAAATTATCCTAGTCATTTACATGGCGGCCAGTTTTGTATGCTAAGTCATACTAACGTTAGTCATCAACACGGTATGCTTTTACGAATGTATTTTTTAATTTTTTTTTTAAAAGAACCCGCAGTCGACACCGACACGTACCGTACGAGAGACGCGATCCTTTTTTAGAAATTTTAACATTCTCGATGTACCATTAGATCAGGCAAATTTATTTTTTCCAAAAAAAAACCAAACGCCTTGAATTTCAAAAAATTTCAAAAAATTTCAAATGAATTTTTTAACCGATACTCAATTAGATTTTGAATGGATACGTATATTGTAACTGATATGTGTCTGGCACTGCTAATTTTTTTTATTTTTTTTTGTTTGCAAAATTTATACAAACTATTCATTTTACTCACTATTTTGCATACATTAATCCTCGAAAAGTTTACGAAGGCTAGAATGTTTTATTGCAACGATACAAACGTCACTCATAATTTTTTTTTTAATTATAACAAATACCCATGTGTTTCTCCATTTAACAGATGTAGCTACCTGGCAAGCGCGGAATGTATTGGAAACAACAGAGACAAACATATCGCCCAGTGATTTGAGTTTTACGAGTTCGCCGATAATTGAACGCGATAAAGAACCATTGTTGTTAGAAAAGTTATTAGATGCGCCTGCACGTGGAATTGCATCGGGAGAGAAAAATTTTCTCGGATAAATTCACCATATTGAAATAGTATCGAATCGCAGAAAAATATTTCGAACTGACAATTCATTCGTAAATTCAAAACACTGCCACGGAGCGAGGTAGTACATTTTCCATAAATTTTTCAAAAAAATTTATCAATAAATACAATCACCGCCTGTATCTCGCATAACAATTCTATGCATTATTTTTCTGCACAACAATGATAAACTTTGAAAAATTGCTTGCTTATGAAACGCGGGATACCACTCTGTGAAAATTAATTTATTCTTCAATGCATCTTTTTTTTAGCCATGCACCATGCACTTAATGTTTTCCCCGCTAATGCAATGCATCTCGTTTCAAGATGCATAGATGTTTACGCCATAAGTACATATGCACGTGTACGCTGTACGTGTGCGCGAGTAATCCCAACACGTAGGAAGAACAGAAGAAGACGACGGACACCTCTGGTATGACGTCAGACAGGCCGCGGGGCCCGACGGGATTACAGGCAAGATCAAAAGGCGCCGACCGCCGCACACTTGGTGCGCGCGCGCCCTCTTACTCGGGACTCAGGCCCACCAGTTGGGTCCATAGCGGACCCAAAGCGAAATGGCTCAGAGTTAAACCTCTCGACAGGATATGGACCCTTTTGCATAGGAACATATATATGTATATATAGAACATATATATATATATATAGAACGCCGAAGCAGTGTAAATCGTTATCAAAATTTTTGTCTGACAATACAACAGTGTTTTAATTGCATTAGATTTTCATTAAGAATGATTAAAGGGATTAATTAATTTTCTTTATTACCATCTGGCGGCGTTGAGATTACCTAATACTTTTTTTTTTCTCGGAATGCGGCCTTTTTTTCAAAAGAACTCCTCAAGCGGAACTACATTTTTGTTTATGAAAAATTGTTCGTCTTTCGTCTCAACGGCCTGGAGGCCACTGGAAAGTTACCAATTGCCTTATGGCCGATCGCCAGTTACGAATTTTTTTTTTTTTAGTGACAGTCAGTTGGTACTAACTCGGCGAAGACTTTGTATCACAATTTCTTTGGGCTTTGTACGTGCAATATATTTCGTAACTTTGTGCATTAGGCATTCATGCGGTTTAATATGCAAATTAAACTCTTTGCACTTGCGTAATTTGCGTCTGACAAATGATTTTTCCTGCACACAATGGCTGCAAAGGCGATACAGCGTTAAGAAACAAAGTTTATGCCTAGCGTGCCAAGACGTTATAAAGATGCACTGAATTTACGTGACCACTTCGTACGATAATTGAATGTCATTTAACCAATCGAGATATTTGTTAACCGAGGAGGCTTGTTCATTACGAATTCACGTGCTTCACGGCAATTTAGATATCTTTTCTTTTTTTTATGAATTACTCTATCCACGTGCTCTCTCAGAATATCATCTGCAAACGTGATTGCTGTAAGATCAGTTGCCTTGTTGTTTCGCGAAAGGACCACCCCTGTAGTTTGGTGGTGTATAAAATAATATCGAACATGAATTATTGATCACGGTCAATTGATTGTGAGGCGATCATGTTAATGACGATGATCGAGAGGATGTGACGCGGATAGCCCTGATTTGAATTCGCTGAACGTCATTAATGGCAGCCTTCGGTTCCTGTGGTTAGTTCGCTTTATCGTATCGATATATCAAAATATTCAGTGATCGATGATATTCCAGTTAAATTACCCGGTGTAATGCAATCTATGAAAATAATATATGTAAATACAGTAGGAATTGCAATAAAGATCTAATTAGATTAAATATCTGTTATAAATTAAAAAACATTATAACCGAGATCCTGATTAATCGATGAAATTGGTATTTACGAAATGAAGCTTATGAAAATTCATTTTTCTTATTACAACAGCCCAACCCTTCGACTTTACCGTTTAGAAATTTTCCCAAGACCGAGATTCCTCCCTGTGTATTAACATCGCACGAAGTACACGTACGGTTACGTATGCACATACGCTGCACGGTAACCCAATGAAACGGACTCTCGAACCCGAGTATATAAATCTAAACATTTTTAATCTCAAAGCCAACTTTCAACTTCCAATTTCCATAAATCTCAAGGTACGCACGGCAAACGCGCTGCGACAAACGACAAGAAGAAATAGCGATATGCAAAACGTGTAGAAAAAAATTTCTCCAGGTTAACGAATCCGCGAATAAAATTTATTTATTTAATATTACCTCGACCGCTACCCCAACTTGAGGCACTTTTTCATAAATAATTATGTTATCTAATCGATAATCAATGCCTTCGTTCGTTACGTGCGTTGAATTTCTATACCAATAAGCATGCGGAGAAAAATATTTTCCTAGTTGCACTTTGGTTTTCAACACTTCTCACCCTTTTCATCAATCTCCAGCAAGATAGCACAGTATCCAACCTTGTGTGGGAGGTGGGTACCCACGAGGATCCATGCACTTAGAGTTCGGTGTGAGTTCCAGGTTGCGAGGGCTTCAATCAACGTGCCGTCGCCTCCGGCCGATCCGATATCAGACATTAGGTACCCACGTCCAGAACCTCAACCTCAACATCGCTTGTACCAACGTCCACCAATACCACAAGCGTGCACCTATATCAGCCCTACCCGTACCTTCTGCCCCTCTTGGTACCTTCTTCATGGACAAGGTCCCTGAATACCTGAATGCCTGCTAGGTTGACTGTCTGATTGCCTGAGTTCGTTCCATTAACGTCTCTCGATGGAATGGCATTGTTTCGATTGGTACCGCTATTTTACTTGGTGTTATTTACTTGCTTATGGGTCTGCCAAGCATTCTGATTGTGCTTTACTAGTCCGGAGTAATGGTGATTGTGATTGAGAATTTTATGGGGAAATTTTATTATGGGAATTCTTAAGCTACAATGGGATATATTGAGATTGCTAATGCTCCGTGAGGGTAAGGCAGCGTAGCGCTGTTGGTTGTTATTGCTGGATTAGCTCGATCAAGGGATGGCTTTGTTGGGGTGTGTATTTTGTTTCGGTATCGTTAAAACTGGTTTGATAAATCTTACGGGACGCTGATTGAACAATTTTCTTGCTGTTTAGGGAATAACGACGTGTGCTGTTTTTTAATGGGATGATTGTTCGGCTAATATTTGGCATCGAAGTGTTGAAGCCGGGTGGGTTCGCGTTCGATGAATTTTCAAGGGAGTCCAAGAGCCGCTTGACTTTATGGGCAGACATTATTGTTTTATGGCTTGGAAGTTTCGCTTATAACTGGTTTCGTGCTAAGTCCAGACGTCTTATATCTTCTAGTTCTTTGAAATTCCTTTGGGATCGCGATACACCATTATTCTTGTATTTCTCTCTGTCCCCCCTTTTTTTTTCAAGGATAAATACATATTTTACTAGGCCCTTATTCAACCGGTAACGTCGGATGTCATTTACGAAGAGCAATAAATTTGTACCACCCTTTCTGTTCTTAATGATTTTAGTCGAAAGCTGTCATTATTCGCAGGATTCTACATGATCTTGGACCCTTTGTTATAAACAATCTATTGTTTATCTCGGAAGTAGAGCAAAACTGAAATCTTTGCCGGACCGTCGCTCGATTTACGAAGACTCTTAACAACGAACTTAATTTTTATGAGACAAAAGATAAGATACAAAGATATTTCATTTATCGATAACAATTAAATGTTGATATTTGTTTAATATATACAAATCAATTTATCAGTCTTAATAAATAATATCAAGGAATCCGTCATAGTTGATCTGTATGCCCAAACTTAAATAATAATAAGCCATAGTGATACAGTAATAAATAGTAAAATAGCCAGTCTATAAAGTTAAACATTAATCGTATTATTTTTTTTAGAAATTTAAATGATTTAAAAAAAGATATTGCTCAAATCGCAAATTCCCAATAATAATAATGACCTATAGATCTTCTAAATCTCATTTTTTTAAATCTATACAATTCCTACCTTGAAATGGGTATCCAGTGAAGTAAGGTGCCATGTTCAGTGTACTGACAGCCATCTAGAGGTAGGATTGCACTGAAAATTCCAGGATGCTCTTTGTCCAGAACCGATCACTCGCGTCACACGTTCCTGAAGTTAGTCGCGTATCGTAACGGGGTCGCCGTCGAGATTGGTGTCCAAGTATTCGAGAACTAAGGGATGAAGATTCGCGTTCGCGGGTGAAAAGCCTGAAGACGATGAAGAGCGGACCTGTGGCAGGCTCGAGGTCTCGACTCGGACTGAATTCGAAATCGGTTCCGGCGGAGGCCTCCGCGAACGTCAGTGAGGTCGAGAAGGCCCCGCCTTCGTCAAAGAGGCCCACGAAGAAAGTCTTGCCTCGCCATTTAGATTCTCTTCGTGTTGCATTGGCTCTTCAACGGGCATCTACGAGGAGGTGGTCTTCGCCGAAGCTCCGCCCGTCTTGGACGCCTTTCTCTCCTTACAATCTTCATACTGGATTTCTCGAACTTTTATAGAACTCGAATGCGCATGAGTCGTTCGATAAAATTTTCAAGATTTTTCAATTTAAAACTGCCTAATTCTTAAAGTCATCACAAACTTCGGTACTGAAAATAATTTCTGATGTCATACCAAAATTGACCTTATCAATTTATCCCACGTACCAGATACGATTTAAAAAAATTATTTTTACTTCACCCCATCAACACCCCTATTGCTGATACTTGATTCAACCATTAAAGCTTACATTCCGTAATATCTCATTGGACAAAACCTAAATGATCTCTTCAACTTTTCAATTTTATTTGATGAAGCAAATTTTTAATTTAAAAAAAATTGTTTATTAAAAATTAATCAATTTTTATCGAATAGATAATCCCAAGGTCCATCTTAAGTCTCATTTACAAATACAACAATCTACCAGGATCAACACCCCAACCCAGTAACCCTTTTTATTGTTACAATCAGAAGCTCAGAGTACACCTCCATTTCAAGGACACGCGCATACCAACTTCTGCATCTGCATTAAGGATCGTGATAGCACGTGTCGTGATTGTAGTTTATGAGGAGCTGATTGCAGGTGCGTGGGAAGGGTGCAACATGGTGGAGCCTAGTTTGCTTCTACCGACGCCATTCACTCTCGACCAGTTATCCACAGCCATGTCAGTGTCTCGTTTCCCTTCGCAACCATTAAGGTATGTCTTGAACGATAACGAGAGAATCCGCAGCATCCACATGGTAGCGAACACGAAGAAGGGAAAAAAAAAGTTAGTGCACGCGCATACGAATGCCCATAATAAATGCCCAGTAAAATTTTCATCGCACCCTCAGGCTCTTCCTCCACGCTCCGCGAAGAATTTCATTCTGGTGTTTCCTGTCAAATGAAAATTAATCATACCAGTCACTCGGGTTCACGCCCACGGTTTTTTTTTTTTTTTTTTTCGAGCAAATTGTAAACTACCCCTATCTACGGGATAGTAAACTCCTTCCTCTGTGAGTAACATTGCACCTGTCAAAATACATCAATGCATGAGTAATAGTTGCAATTGGTCGAACACAATAGTACAGATATTCAGATAGTGCAAAAACCGCACCTCTCGAGCAGTCGTCAATGGGAACAATTAGGTGGCAGCCTAAGTCCCAAGTAGGGCCCAGCCTTCGATTCGGATGACAGTCAAAGTTTTCAATTTAGGAATGCATCCAGATATCCCCATGGGTTAACCAGTTTGAGGTACTATGCTGAACAATGTCAGCCAATGGCGGAAGACCTTCCACAAGAACGGACCAATCGGCTTTCGGATCTCGGAGAAAGCTTCCTGGCTTCTATGGATGAGAATTCTATGCATCTCTCAGTCTCAGATGGGATTCGAGAGATCGATCGTCCAAGCGGGGTGCTCCTCTTCAGCAATCGTTCCGTTTAGCGTCTGTTCATTTTGAAAAAAAAAAAATTTACAGTCCTGGGACCACTGCGACGATTCCCAATTGAGATCTCATCTACGTGATGGAGTTTGCTCTTGGGAGGAGTTGACAAAATTTCATCTTTTCATCCAAGACCCACTGGTATCGTTCGACTCGAAATGTCTCTATTTCAAGGTATTTTATCGAGACTCGGTGCCAACCATTTTTCAGTACATTTTTTTTCTAACGATCGTCTTTTTGATGGAAAAACGATGCAGGCGATATACGGTACCTGTATGGCGGATTTTGAAAACAGGTCACGTGATGATAATAAAAATTTTCAAATGTCTATTAAAGTAGTCACGTCCGATGCGTTGTTAGTTAATAATTGTCTGACTAGCAAGTCCACGTTCAGAATGGCTCGAGCATTAAGTAACAGCTCGCAACGTGATAGATGGGTCACATGCCGATCGTTCTTGTTGGCAAGGCCCATTAAAGCGCGTGAGCCTCGACAAGACGGACCCACGTTTACACCTGAGCTGGGACTCTGGGGTCCCAAGTTCGGGCGCAGTTAATTGCCAGCATTTAATGAGGACTCTTTGACGCGCCGCAGAACCGCCATGGTCAACACTGCCAACACTTTACACATCTAGACTCTCTACAGAAACATTCGGAATGGCCGAACCTTCGCGTTCAGATTTGACCGGGGACCTGTGAGAGAGAATAAAAAAAGAAGGATTCGTTCTCTCTCTCAAATCTTTTTTTTATACTGTCCCTTTCGGGTAGGGATACTTGATTTGATTGAGATATCTTGCCGCTACTCGCAATTTTTACTGATATTGTAAGTATACATATAGAGTATATCTTACGGAATATATGTGTTCTGATAACAAATTAGTGATAACACACATATAGATATATACGAGTGATTTTATATCGGATTAATAAATATATTATTGGTACGACTGTAAAGCTTATTATATTATTTTCATTTCATACTAAATTTTTAGACGCAAATATTTTTATTAATATTAAATATTCATATATTTTATTTTCGAGTATACTATAGCAAAGGGATACTTGTGTATTGTATAATAGTCACGCTGGAATAATTAGTATCGCTTGTGTAGTCATTTGATATGTAATGCAACAAAAAGACAATTAATACAGATTTTACGTGTCACGTACCAGATCGTAGGATAATTTCTACAGCAATGTAATTTTTTTCATCTATACTACAAAAATATTTTATCTCATTTACCTATCTTATTGCTAGGCCTTTTAGGTATATGGGATAAGTAGCATAAGAATGTTTATATAATTTTACGTCAAAGCGTACAATTTGGTAAATGCCGTTTCAAGTGAAATGCCTTGGTGGCTATTTGGTTCATAATTATTAATTTTCCAAAATGCACCGGAAAATTCATGAAGAATTTCGTCAGTTAAGAAACGTTAGTTAACGACCATCGGAGGACGCGTAGATATTTTGGTTGTAAATTTTGAAAATTTTTTTAACCTAGGAAAAAAAAAGTTGGAAAATTTTAACACAGTAGTATTACGTGAAATTGATGCTGGTTATAAATAATTAAGCGTGACTTGCCATTAGTCGTATAATGCACTTTGCGATCTTACGCGCAAATACCTAGAAACTATTAAAATTATAATCGTCGTTTCCTCTTTGAATTTTATTCGCACTGAAATATATACGGAGAATTACGTAACGTAAAATCTATAAAAGGATCATTTATTAGAGGCGCGCGTTGAGCGGTAAATTTGTTAATTATTTAATAACAATTATTATCGCGTATAAATAAAAACAATCTTTTGTTTACCATTCGAAGCCATAATTGATTAAATAACCGTGTCGCAAAGTAATTAAAAGACTCGAGTTACGATTTTAATTTTTATTAGCACCATAAACACCCGCAGACAATACACCATTTAATACATCGCCCACGTGCAGCAATAATCGCTTCTTACTATCAGTACGAGTAGCTGTTCGTACGCTGTATACATATTTCGAGCTCCGAGCCCGAAGAACTTCCTGTTACGAGATCAGATCAACCCAAACACTGTCACTACTATGTAAATGTAGACCTCGAGTAAACAGGCTTTTACCAGAACGTGTTAAATAATCAAGGTTAACAAATATTCTTGACACAATAATTAGCCGAGTCGTTGTTTATAAATTTTTTATTTTCAATCATACGTCAACACTATCGTAGTTGAACTATGTAAAATTCAAACTGATCGATTGAATGAAAATAACAAAGTTCGAAAAGTAAATATGAAATAATGATTTGGTCTTGTGAAATTTTTTATATTTTATTTTTTGACTCGCGCGGTATCAAATTTGAATTTTTTTTCTTTTGACAGTCAACCATCGTGGCTCCATTGAGGAAAGTGGCCTCGTTAACAATGGGCGGCAAAGACCACACGCCAAGGACCACAGGTAGCCTCGGATGCTTCAGGAAGGACATTCCACGGGACATCGTATTCGTATCACAAGTCCAAAAGAGGTGGAAGAGGAAGAAGAGGAGCGAGTAGCATAGAGTTTGCCAACAATCGGCTCATTGACAATTGCGGTCACTAAATCAAGATGGCGGCACTTTTGTCGGCAAGCTTGAAAATGGCGGTGTGCCTGTCAAGTCTTTGTGAGGGTTGCCGACGCCATTGTTGGAATACGATTCGAGTGGCTTCGAACACGGGAAGTACAATGCTTGTGACAAAAAGGTACCAGGCCACCCCTGACGTCATTTGTGCAATCGATGCTTTTACCTTTGCAGGTTACCGACACGTTTGCCGGTGTTATTGCCTCTATTGCTTTGGTCATTACCCTTTTATAATGTTAGGATTTTTGTTAAAAAAAATCGTGGATAAGGTAGGTTTCTCTTTTTTTTTTTTTTTAATTTGGAGCTTGGGTCTGATTGATGACACGCAGGGATTGGCTCAAAGAAAATAAAGGCGTGTGATCGTCCGGTGGTCTTGTGTGAGGTGTCCGTGGGAATCATGGGGATAATATGGGAAGTTGTACGTAAGACCGGAAGACGAGGATTTTCCAGTTAGCTGACTTTGACCAGTGGCAATCGATTACGTCAGAAATGGATTGGTCGCAGAGACCACCCTTGAAAATTGGTGGGTATGTCAATATTGCGTTCAGAATCGGCTTTTGCCGCGAAACCAATTGATTTTGCAGCGACTTCTCCGATGTTAAGGTTTTTACGTTTTGACCTAACCAATAAATAGAATGATAATCAGTGATCAACGTGCACGTTAATTGTATTAAGATTTAAACAACAGACGTAGGAACTCTGTTAAAAATTGGCACTCATATCGTAGAAAGAGAAAACTAATTCATAAAACAAAATTCTATAGATCCAATACCACTTAGTATTTATCTAAGACAGTAACAATTAATTATCGTTATCGAAGAATTTGAGATCGCATCAATTTGTCCTACACCCAATAACAATTAGTTATCACTGTCAGTGAGCGTAATTTAATGATAGTCAGCTATTCATTTGCTGATCGCGTGTTTAGCTCTGAGTACGGTGAGTCGACCGTTATACTTATAGTTATATTTATTTTAAATTATAGTGACGCGTTAATCACATCGTACCACTTACAACGACTATACGATATTTTGGTTTGTAGTGACTATTGTATATGCCGTTTGAGATTTATAGAGTAAAAATTTTTTCCTGACGTCTTACCCAGATCAGAATATCTGGGGGGACTAATTTTCGTCAGAGGATGGATCAGGATCAGTTGACCATTCGGAGACGTCGGGAGTCCGATTTCCCAAGTCGTAAAGTAGCCGAGTGGTTCTCAGGCTTGCTGGTGGCTGTTTAGCCGGTTTTATGCTCTCATTAATGGACTGTTGTGGCTCGGTGTGATGGTATCTGCCACCGTTCCATTTTATAGGAGTTTTATCATTGAACGATGAGTTAGAAGATCGACTTTCAGATCAGAAGTAATTAAAATTTAAGTTTATCCTTACGAAGTTCTTTGAGCTTGCCGAACTGATGACTGGCCTCTTTTGTCGAACGTTGTAGTTCGATGAAACTTTTGAGGAAATAGTAAGAGATCACACACGTTTTCATACGATACAGACGATATTTACTTGTTTCTCTATTTCTTTCGATGATTCTGTAGGCTTTTTTATGACAATTATCGAATATTGATATATGTAGTTCTAAGCTTGGTATTGTAGCGCCATCTACGTTAAAGAAAAATTGCCGAGATTACCTTGTAACGGCAGTCAATTTAATAACCGCAATTCAAAAGAAAGCTTCATTGGCTACTGACGGTAATTCCTTGACCAACGTTTGATTGAAAACTAGCATCAGGTAATAGTAGAAAACTTCTGTAGTTGTTTCGTTGTTACCGACGGCGAAGGAATTGTGGGATAATACGCGCAGCGCCATCTCTGCATATTAGGAACTAATCGTTAAGACACATTCAGTACAACCAATTTAAACGTAGATGGCGATACTGTGTGGTGAAAAGACGGTTGCCTAGATTCAGGCGAGTTTGTTTAATCGTGTGTAATAACATTCAACATGTCAGAATTGATGCACAATTTTGCATTTCGTACTATTTTCTATAGTCACATTTAGGGAGTATAATATATCTGTGAGCTACGTAGGCTTTACATAATTTTTGCATCAATACAGCGACTGTAGTTCCATCTACAGGATTTAGAGAAAAATAACCAATCATGTTCGCGTATTCTTCTCAATTGTTGCACATGAATTAACCCTATTTAAATCCAGCCCGATCGAAACTCAATTAATCAATAGCCATCGTAATAAAGTTTCCGAATTCAAGTTATCAACATATTGGAAGCTTGCATCTGTCAATCCAAACGTATACAAATGATTTTTATCGAAAAATAAACATCGACAATCGTTTGATATATTTGCATGTATAAATTTATTCTTATTGCTATCACAGGCTTATCACTCGCGAATATTAAGATAAAAACAAAATAAATATCTTACAGGAAAAAAAGTAATATATAAACTATACCGTAAATATAACTAACGCCAGTAAACAGGCACGTGCCGTAATTATATAAATGTGAGAACAAAGACGTACAGTAACGTAACGATTTCGCATATTCAGTGCATTAATAATAATAAATAAGAAAAAGTTATTACAATTACATGTCCTGTAAATATATTACGAGAGTAAGCAACAAGAAATGCTGTATCTCAAAAATAGAAGTAGCAAAGTTCACTACGTTCGTCTCCGTGTAAATTGATTGTTCGATCTCCATAATTCTCCAATACGAAGACACTACCGTCTATCGATTTAAAGCCAAGTACCAAAATATTTAACATTCTCATAAAGTCATCTCTATGTATCTAATAATAATCTATGCTATAAAGTAAACAGTCACTATATTTAACCTCAATCTAATAATGATCGTAAAACTTATAATAATAGGATATCGAATAGTGAGTAATGTCCGTTATAAAAAAAAATCTATTAAAATATCCCTGTAATGATTTGTCTGTATAATCGTTGTCACGAATCCCATTTAAAAAAAAAAGAACTTCTTTCAAATATATCAAAGACCTAATCAATAATTTGAAGACTCGAGTGAAGTCCGATAAAAGGTAATATGAAAATTGATTCAAAACTTAATAAACAACGGCACCTTAATATGAATCAAGTCACATCGGTTTTAACTGCTATTAATAATATTCTCAATTGCTCGTAAGACAATTAATAAAAGTTTTGATACGCATAACGATAATTATTCTACTGTTCAATTGGCAAACGATCTTTGTGCTACCAAGGTCTCCACATGGGATCTTTCTCGTCGACTCTCTCAACGTCAATCTCCTCGTCCTCGTCGACGTCCGTCTTACTTATCTTATTTGTCAAATTTTTAAATATCTTTTCACGATTCGGACACTCGCTTCTTTTCGGACTCAAACTCGAGCTGGGTATTTCGATGCTGATATCCTGATTAGAAGCGGAGGTCAGACTGTGCGGAGAACCATAAGCTGCCTTTACTATTGTACAATTTCCAATTGTATTTTCAGACGTTCCCGAATACGAGGAAACGCTCTTCGGCGTGGAGCATCGTCTGACGGTGATATCCGGTGACGCAATCGGTCCACAAGGTACCAGAAGATTGGCAGTTTTCTCCAGGGTGGCGATGGTCGGCGACACCAGATCTCTCTGTGGCGGCATCTGTCGGATAGAATGAATAAAATATGAAAAATTTATCGTACAACAATGTGGTGCGGTGGCGATAAGAAAAAGATTGAATATTGAAAAAAAAAAAAGATTTTTTCATATGGCGCTTATTATTTCTCCCAGCAACACTGCTTGTAAAGTATCAGTAACGATGAATTTTAATTAACTTCATAGTTAACGAGTATGAATAAAAAATGGACAGCGATACCGGTAGTTTAAAATTAATAGCTGGACACCGGATACGTTTCATGTTACATTCGGCATATATAATGGTAGAACTGGACGTTTTCGAAAAAATTTAAAAATAAACGTTACCTCGTCCGTTCCCCAAAATGACCAATTACGTATATCTTCAATTATCACGGAGCGAGAGAATAATAAAAAATGTTGACGTGTCCATCCATACGTACCTGAACGCTTATCTGTCGAGTCAGCTGTAAGCCATTGGCAAGATGTCTGGCAAGTTTTTCAGCAGCCTCGCCCGGAAGTGCCGCCAAAAATCTGCAAGCTTCCGTAGCACAATGCCCAAAACCGGATTGCCATCGACTCTCGGCAGACGCCTCTTCGCTGGGAGTAGCCGAAGTAGCCAATCCCGATGGTCTCGAGGCCTGAAGCCTCTGAAGATGACGCACAGTCAACTCCAATATATCAGCCTTCTCCAACTTGCTGATATTCTCGCCCTCGGTCTAAAAAAAAAACCACGCCTTAAAAAGAAACAGTATAGTACAAAAAATTACGCATACCTCAAAGCCTTCCACTCGATCAACAAAATCAGTAAAATCGGCAATCAAAGACCAAAAAAAAAAAAAAGGTCTAAGAGCCATGTTGTACAGAAACGCCGAGGTAAAAATTCATAAAATAACAATCCGTTAGGCGAATAGCCAAAAAGAACCGAGTATGGATTAAAATAAGTGTCTCGAGTATCACGGGGCCCGATAATGACATTGTTACACCCAGCGACTGGCTGTGAGTCCCAATAACGAAAGGCCCAACACTCCTTCCTTCCCTTTGTGTTGCTTATCCGTTCTCCTCTTCTACCAGTATTTCATTTCTTATACGAGCTGGAACGGAACAAACGAACAACGATATCCATCGGGCTGTTCTTACATTCAAATTCCGGCAATGAAATTGAATCTCGCCACGGTCTGGTGAAGCTGCGAGGACCAAACTCGTGAAGCCGTGAACGTTCGTGAAGACTTCGAGTCTCCCGGCTAAACTTCGGTTCACACGAACCGCTCGCTCGGGCACGGATCGTGCGCGACCGAACCGCAAGAACGCTTCTTCTTCTTCTTCTTCTTCTGCTGCTTCTTCTTCTGCTTCGGGTCTTCTTTACCTTCTTCCGATATA
The DNA here is from genome assembly GCA_030142595.1 of Trachelus iudaicus. Taxonomy (NCBI): domain Eukaryota; kingdom Metazoa; phylum Arthropoda; class Insecta; order Hymenoptera; family Cephidae; genus Trachelus; species Trachelus iudaicus. Next base: position 533,119 of record JARQTH010000052.1, read on the forward strand.
CGTATTTTACGTCCATCTACAAGAGGGATAACTTCGTCTTTCATCTTGTCAGACTTCTTCAGCGGTTTCTATCTCCGGTGCACGGTTCCGTGGTCTTGATACACTGTTTACTTTTGGGGATGGGATTGGAGGGATGTCCGAGACTAATCCGGGTTAAAGTGTCATGTACACAGAAGAGAACTGGAACTTTCAATTCGTGAAGTGGTTCCGAGTAAACGCAACGAATTCCACATCGTGTCTTCCTAGCGGAACGGAATTTCTTAATCTGATTCTTCCTACGTATTCGTTCGTGAAGATTTACATGTTTCGTCTTTATTTATTTTTCTTTATTTGTTTATACATATCAATAAGCTTGTATTAAGAGCATTCTCGGAACGGCTGGTGTCACGGAAATACTTGAGACAAAAGTAAGAGTAACGATAATGACGTGGCATTGAAAACAATTTTTATGAATATTAAATATTTTTTTCAAAACAAAAAAAATTATTCATCGGATTTTTTTTTTAGTGACTTAATAATTTATTGTAATGTTGATCTTACTCGTTCTTTTTTGCTCAACGACTAATATTCATGATGATTGACTAACAATCGATCTTTAGTACTTTTCGATCTTTCTTTTCTTTCCTTTGTTGTTTTATTTTTCTTTATGCTTATCAGGCTTCACTCGATTCTCATTTCAGCTTTCGTCACTAGTTTCTTTCGACCAATCACGCTTCGATTCCGACGGATCGTGCGCGACCAACCGTCGACAAAAACTTGAGAACCCCCGTTGCTCTTGAGTTCCTTGTCTGATCTCGAGGGAGGAATTGTTTGCTTAGTAAGACGAGCGCGTTGGCAGGATGGAAGGAAATAATAGGACAGAGGGCGAAACGAATTCAGGTTAAAAGTCATGTACACATTCAGGATTATCAAGGGAGGGAAGTGTTCAACGATCTAGAACGTAATTTCTAGACTAGTCGGAATCAGTATTACCATCGTGACCACTTACGCGAATCGCTTCGATAACTCGATTGGCCGTATAAATAATATGTGATTGTATTTATTTTACCTCAAGTCAAAGTATAAATACGTATTTATAGATCATTCCGTAGAATTACCTAGGTAAATATATTTTACGATCTTCGGGATTGATTTTAATGAACGTGCAATAATTTTAATCGAGTTACAGATATATTAAGTTTCAAGTGCCATGCAGGATTTTAAAATTGAGCCATCTTTTTGTCTGTCTGTCGTAATCTTTTTTTTCATCATTATTATACCGCGATATGAATCTCGGGACCAAGATCGTTAAGCTCAGATCGGATTGAGACGAGATACGCACGATGTGGATGACGATAATGATGATAATAATAATGTTCACTATAAAACTGTGAAGTTTACACGATTAACTGTGTCTCGGTGAATTTTATAACGGCGCGCCTCCACGGAATGGGAAATCGTGGAAAATCCAAAAGGCGACGAGAAAACAACGACGCTCGTTGCTTTATGCATGTAAGCGTCAGGCTTATCCGCGCGATCTTGCTCTCATAGCTTCAAGGCGGTTTCGATGAGAGGATTCCCGCGACTAAGTGGAATCCGTTTCCTGTCGTCGCAACAACAGGAGTATAGACGCGAAGCTGTAGTTTCATTTTATTTGGTATCCGACAAAAAAGATTTAAGTCTCGCTCACACCGAACGAACGGTTCGAAAAATTAGGCACGTGCTCTGGGCCGCGCGACGAATTCGAGCGCGAAGAAATATGACAAACATTTTTATTGATTCGTGCTGTTCTTATGGCGGAGAACCGCAACAAATCCTATGGTCATGGTCACTTTTATCAATCCTTTTATTTTACGTTCAATATATTTCATGCGCGTTATTCCATGTTTCTTTGCGCTCGACGACAAGCTTCTTTTTTTAGCCTTGAAACAAAGAGTTTATCATTTTTCAAATCAATGACAGTGTTTCCATTTGTGTCAATTGTTCGTAGCTGCATTGAATACTTGCGTTAAACACTGCTCATGGGTACTGTATGGTTACGCTTGAACTTCCGGTACGAGGTACGTACAAGCAAGTATAGTAATTTTACGATTAGACTCACCTCCAGTGCGTCCACCATTAAATCCTTCAATTCCTCCAAACAGCGGTTAATGCGGGCTCGCCTTTTCCTCTCGAGCAGTGGCTTTGTTATCTGGTGAATTACAAATTGTCTACTGTATTTACGGTGCCCTTTAAAAATAATATTCACCGACCATACACAATTACGAAAATCACAAACTTCGTACAAAATAGCGCGAAGGTAGACCAAACGAGGGTGTTACGTAATAATATGAAAAAGTAAGAAATTGCAGAAGAAAAGTTTCCACTCAAAGCAACGGACAAACGTCATACCAAGAACTGACAAGAAATACGATTCGACGAAAATGGTATCAAAATAGTTCCCACGCGTCAGTTGTACAATTATATATGTAAATACATACGAAAGTAATATGAAAAGTTCCAACGTCTAATGAAAAGAAGCTGGTATATATATTTTGTATACGTCAAGCAAGCCTTATAACTTAACAGCTTAGTTGTCATGCAAAAGTCAATGATCTTAGTTTGAGTCTCAATGCTTTTTTACGATTTACCTTTTTGTACTGGTACGTCCTGGAAACCGGATGAGGATAATCGTACGACATCATCGCACAGTTCCCGTGTTTAGTCCGAAAGTCTTCTTCGCTCAGGATTCCGATGATTTTACCGACAGTCCTCGTGGCCGTTGTTAACGAAGTAAATAAACAAGGTCTGCCGTTTAATTCAAAGTCAAAATGGCAGCAGCCATATTGTAAACTGCCGGTTTGTTTGACAGATTAAAAATTGAGTGACATTAGGCAAGCGAGTCTCCTGCACTCTCCGTGGAGTCTCTCGCTGAACTGACTCGATGCCGAGGCAGCCATTCCTTCTTCCTTCCCTTCCTCCACGAGCCCTAGCCAATACACAGCCACTCTCCATCTCTCTCTTACACGTTCTCCCTTGAATCCTCCATATATTACTCTCCTTTACTTCTAAACTCCGTAGTTCCTTCTCTCTCGTACCTTCGAGCATTCTCGAGGAACTTCGAACTCCCGAGAGACCATTTTGAATTCATTGACAATACAATTTCACCGGTCGACAGTCCGATATTAGAATCAAATGAACTGGACATTCATTCAAAATTTTCATCTCCTCGATAAGGAGGCAATCTTTTGAATTTCTTTTCTTCAAAATACTGGTATATATTTTGCAAACTGTATTCTCTATCCGTTCGTCTAGTCTATTAAAAACGTTTTAGCAATTCAGTTTAACCACCGGCTATTGTCTTTTACGAAGAATCGTGCATCGATCTTCATTGTAGGAATACTTATACAGGATATTGAATCGCGGGAGCGATAGTATTGAATTTTAAATCTGTCACGCGTGCCTGGTATTATTTAGCAAATACGACGATTGTGGCGATTGGAATACGAGTCGATCAATCGGATCAATAATATTTGACGTGAAATACCATCGCGCCCGTTGGTAAACTTCTTCATTGACGAGGAATCGTACTTTCACAAAAGAACATATTGTTCCAAAATATAATTTCTCCTACAGAATTTTATATATACCAATATATACTCTTCGCTGTGGAGAAGCAATAAAATTTTGGACGATACAACGAAACTTTTTTTTTTATATAATTTTTTGTCAAACCAGAAACCTCACTTACCCTTTATCAAATGTTTGAACGTGCTATCTGACTCTGATGCATTTCGTGCATATGCACTGTAGGTACCAATCGTGGGTACTTGATACTCTGGCAACACTCGAGACGACTTGACAGCTAAACGCCGTTTTAACGCCGGCTTAACGCCGCTTCAACAGCACGCCGCTTTGCGTATCTGGCGAATGGTGAGCCGATAGGCACTAATGGAGTACCACTTATCGCTCTCTGATGTTCAGCGAGAGGCCAAAAATTTGATAAGGGACACCAGGAGAACCTCAAGAGTGCAGTCCGCATTCTTTCTCGCCTCGTCCACTTTTCATAAAGAGAATGAAGAAGAGTCGCCACGTATTCTTACATGGTCGATAAACAATGAGATTTTCGCTCACCGTATCAGACTGACCCAATCGCAGTGAAAACTGCTATAGACAGACTAGGTATAATATTTCTGAATTTTCTGAAAAACATGGTAATTGAACAAAAATTATTTTATTTCTACAACAATTTTTTCGATATTCTTTTTGGGACCTATTAATGGAAGTTTCAATAACTGTGTTGGATTAAAGTACGATGAGAAGTTTAAATAAAGACAGAGCGCAAGAGAAAAGGTAAGATAAACAAAATGGCGTAGCTTCGCATTTCGGTGTGGTTCTTTTTTTTTTCGTCGACTGGTTGCGGTCTGGCGTCTCAAGTCCCAAGAGTCCCAAGAGTCCCACAGGTCTCCGATGACTTTCGAGGAGTCGCGGTGGTAGCTTCGCGGCTCGAGTACCGGGAAGAGAAACAATAATTAGTGATGTCATCCGAATGGACGATACGCGAGTTATCTTGGGTCTTATCGCGTGCCGAGTCGGTTAAGCGGGGACCCAGGTAGCGCTTGAGACGTGCGAGTGTTTACGACGGCACGATGGAAGTGCCGTCGGCTGTTTTCGTAATGACGCCGCTCGTTTCCGCGTCGCGATAACCATTTGAGAATTGTAAGCTAGTCACGCCGCGCCAAAATCGCTCCGCCTCGCATGCACACACCCAATCTCCAAACGATAGATTAGAAGGATCGCAACACCGGAAATGATATCGGATGCTGCGGCGATTTGAACGGGACGCACAAACATCTCCGATTGTGCGTACGAGTCTCGAGATACGCTCTTGAGAATAACAGAACTTCAATGGCGTCGAATGGAAGTGTTAATAAGTCAACTGTATTCCCAGAGTATTATCACTATCAGAATATAGAAATACGATACGAAAGCTCGCTCGGAGGTAAGAACACGAAAAAGTCGTACGACGCTGTCTGACGTGAAAACTAACGAAGAGGGGAAAAAAATATTGTTGTGACGTCACAGGTTCGTAAAAAATATTTTAAGAACAACGATCTACCTTTTTTTGGGGGATCTTTGGAGAGTAATGACGGAAGACTCTCTGAGAGACAAAAATAGCAACACGAACGAAGGGAACGGATTGACTAGGAGACGTCCATAAGAAACGAAAGATATGGAAGGATGCAGAGAAGTATGAAAAAAAGGAGATCTGTGTTGTCGGCTAAGCTCGGCTCGGCTCGGGTTGGGACGTGTGCTAGTCGCGTGTGGGGCTCGCGCCTGTCGGCGTCTCCGTCTCTCTGTCGGGCCCCGTGCCGGCTGAAGGGCCCGTGTGGGACGCGGGGCCTTGCCTCGTTCTCACGGTAGCCTGCGAGGGGCCCGCTTCCTCCGTTCTCCTCAACTTCTGCACCGAGTACACTACTCCCTCTTTCGTTCCTACCTCTGTATGCTCTCTGCCTCCTTTCCTTTGGTAAGTATATACCATATTCTCCCACTAAGGAGCATAAGGCCTACCAGGATTGCCGGAGAGGGAGCAGATGGGCCTTGGCCACGGGGCCTGACCGTGTGCCGCTATTTGCCTCTCGGTTACGATGCGACCCCACGGACACCAGGAAAAAAGAGACAAGAATTTAAAAAAAAAAGAAAAAATATTTTAAACACTAATCAATCGTAAATTTCGTGCCTTTGCGGTCCCAAAAAAAAGTGGGCCCGTCGACAAGAAAACTCGCGCGATAATACTCCGTTACGATATCTGTTATCTTATCCATATCTTCGGTACGAGGAGTTTTGCTAGATCTTTATGTTAACTAACTATAACGTGTATATTTGCATGATCAATACTATCGATCCATTTTCTGTATTTGACTTGAAACTTTGACCGGCTATTAAATATAGATCGTATGATTGATTAATATCGTATGTGTATGATATAGAAATATATTTAATGCATTTGATCATTATGCGAATAGTTTAGTGTAACATGCAGTCCGGTAGCAGTTTGTGCGAATCTCGCGTAATATATGCTGACTTTACGAGTTTCCTCTCGGAGTGTTTTACCTTAATGGCACTTTTTTATTTTGGGCTTCGTTATTTATGTGGGAATCGAGGACTCCGGAATTGAGAACCCGAGGCGCCCCGAGAATTCTGGGCCTTCTCGCGTCACCTGTCGCGGTCCTGCATGCTCATTCAAACGGGTTCTTCTTATTATACCATTGACGATGCTTGTCCGTGAATTTTATGGACTATAGGGCAACAACTTTTTTCTTGAACGCACGCGAATTCCAATAACATACACTGTCACGACGAATTACACAAAAATAAGTCATTAACGAATCTCTTGACGAATACAAAATACGAGGATGAAATCGTACGTGAAGGTTAATTAAAAATTTCCCATAAAAATTCTACGTACGGGGATGGTAATATTTTATGACTAGGTATCTATTGTCGAACGTACATTGAAATTCCCATAAAAAAGATTATGTGACGTGATACTAAAATTCATGATTACACAGTGGAATATATTAATTAAACTTGGCTAAGAATAATAAATATCCTTAAATTTATTCATCGGCATTCGAATCGACCAGGATCATTGGAATTGCCGTTAAGCGAATCCGGTTTCGTCGTTACCGGAAGTAAACGACGACGGGACCCTTTGATAAGGATTGCCGGTCTCACACCCGTAAATTCTGTAGGGTCGTGAAACGTTTCCGCGAATCAAATGAGGTACGCCGGAGTACCGAAACTCTGCAGGTATACCCAGCCATTCATAAGGTATCACGTGGCCACGTATACACACGTCTCACGCAAAATTTCAATTTCCGGCCCCCATTAACGCGCAAAGCCAACACGTGGTAAACAAAGCCCATTCAGACGGAATCCGGTCACTCATTCATGAATATGAAATTGTTGGAAATCAATGGGAATAATGGGGTGAAACAGTTGGGCTTCGATTTCATGAATGAAAAATGCGGGCAAGCGGCCACGGCCACCGAGGAAGTTATCGTGCATATATTATAGAAAAACAATATGATACTCTAACTTTTTTCAGAATTCACCTGTCGGGCAGGACGTACCGTGAGAATATAAAAGGTATTAAAAATCCCCATACACCGAACACGCTATAAAATATATTCGATAAAAATTCTTTTCGTTATAGCCATGCTTTGATTGCAGTCAACTATTCGCATATCGAAAAAGACAATAATTCGAATTCGGTAACTTCCTCGTTATCGTGAATAGCGTCTGGATCCTTTATATCGAAAAACAGAAGCTCGCCAGCTGATGGACGATTTTTCTAGCGCGTTGATTTCACTGGAACGGCGAATGGGGAAAAGCGTGGATTTACGGGCGATCTTCTCGTACGACAGAACCGGTATCTTATATGACGCGAAGTTCGTGGAACAGGTGCAAACTTATGAGGGTTAAGCTGCGCGTTACGTTTTTATATCGATACGTCCGGCATTCGAAATTGCTCATAAGTTATATAGCCTTTCTTATTGATGAGAATATGGTCCAGAGATGCTGGGCGAGAAGAAGCAAAACGAATGGTCTGAAGTCATCGCTCGATTTAGGGGCAGAAGATTACTAACGATCGCGTAGGAAGAGAAGGAGGAAGTAAGAAATTCATGTAAATTCGACGAGGAGGAAGGATTTTGGAATGATATTTTTTTGGGCCTCGTAACAAAAAGAAGAGACGAAGATAAATCTCGAAATAATTTTGCATCGCGCGGTAATGGGTTTAAATGTTCAGAACGGTCGGGCTGGGATATGAAGAAATGGCGGATCGGGAGGTGGTCACAGAGAAGAGTAGTGATTGGAGACGAGTTAGAGCGTCTAACCGGCGCTGTTAAGTTGGGCCCACGGGAGCGGAACACGGCTCGCTTCCTGTAACGCTACAGTGCGCTATTCCCACGGCATATTCATCGACGGGCCCCGTAAGCACCTTCCACCTTCCACCTTGAATTCAATGGACGATAGCTCCGCCACTGTCGCGGAGTCGTCTTGGGCCAGCCAACCATCATCAGCAGTTAGGATTGCCAGAGGAGTCCAACCCGCTCATCCCTGTTGGGCCTGGTGGGTCCGCAGGAAGCGTGGCAGACACGTGGTCAGCCCTAACCCATTGTCGAACGAATGGCCGGACCCAATCCGAAAGGATCTCTTACCTGAAAAATGCTTCTGTTTACTGCGGCATTTCGCACCTCCTTTTCGCTTAAATCAATACGATGATCACGGGCCCATTTATTGCATGATTATTAATGATTTCGTCAAGAGATTGGGCCTTGTGTATAATTATATGAAATTTTTTTTTTCCCGATACTCAGTCACGTCCCTTTCATTACATATAACGTTTTCTTATCTTTCGCACGCTATTACGACACTTAAGTAAATGAAATTTTGCGTAATACCGGTTTAAGTGGAAAATCGAATTTTTTCAATTTTTTTTTGACGATTTCTAAAAAGTCTGACCTCTGCTCTGCGAGATCAATGTGCTATGATTGCACAATGAGTATCTTCGCACGCCTACGATAATACCGATCAAGTAAAAACAGAGGACGTCAAATATACCGAGATCCTTTTTCAAACACGTGAAAAAAAAAAAAGAAGTACCTTCTCAAGAACGTGGTACACATTATCAGTAAACAGGCTCGAATGGTCGCAGTCGTTCATTTATATTTCAAGTGCGTCGTTAATGGTTTGTTCAACAGAGCGTAGCACTTTTCTAAAGTGATTTGCAAACAGGCTCCACTGGTTCTCCGTGTAAATCGAACCCGACGTTCAATCTCCTTACGCACGTCACCAAAATCTCATCGTTTAGTTCGCGTGTGATTAAGGTATCCACGTACGTGGTTATACGTATCTCAAATAAGGCCCAGCGTAGTGCCAGTACACATTAAAACAGCATATCCCTTCGGCATACTCATTATGTACCATCCAAAGACGTAGGACCAGTACGAGCAATAAAGTAAAAAAACTTGATCTCAGACCCAATCTTACGACGACAATGTCATGAGGCCCAAAAAAATATATCTCCAATCTATCTTATTAAATCCAATATATTAAAATCCATATTTTTTTCAGTGCACAAAAAGAAACATATAAGTCCCAATAATTCGCGTGACTCGCGTGATCAGGTAGAAACGTTAAACTGGGCCTTAATTAAAGCAGCCACGAAGGCCCAATTGGAGCATAGATACAGGTATACGAGCCATAGAAAAGTTGAAGTTCCGTGTCCCGAGTACATGGAGCTGAGAACGTGTCGGTCGCGTGGTCGGGTACAAAGACTCTCGAAGTCAGGGAAGGAGAGACGCATGGAAAAGTGGAACGATGGAGGAAAGAGCAGTAAAGTGGGAAGATGAGGATGGCGAGAAGAAGACGAGAGAAATGTTGGACGTTCTTTTATAACCGTAGGAGCCAGGTTCCCCTTGCATTCACGAATCCCGAACGAACTAGAAAAATTCCCACGATCGCGAGGCGAATTTTGAGCGAGCGAGCGTGTCCGTCGCGTGGACGAATGAATTGACGGTCAGACTTTAAACTTGGTTCGGCCAATTTTCTAAGCTCTACTATGATTCTGGTATACTTGCTGTATATATATATATATATATATATATATATATATATATGTACCACTGTGGGATCTTTCTCACAGCCGGTAACAATGAGAGCACAGCGCGCGACAGACACGATCCATGGATCCAAGATTCATCGTGCACTGCTACTAGCGGGATCCTTATTCAGATCTATAAGACGATCAGCGAGTTTAGGATTCCGTTCGATAGGAGTTCGTTATAAAGTTGGAATTAAAATATAATAAAAAAAATTGTAACAAAAAAAAATTTTAACAGAACCCCCGCCGTGTCAAAGATTCGAATCGGATCTGTTATAACAGATTTCTCAAGCGTATGAAAATGCTTGAGGTTTTTCCCGAAATTAACGGTGCCGTAAGAAGAGTCACTGTATACACAAAGTCTGAAGTTTCCTCCTTTCCCATAACAGCGACGATACGATGTAAAAGAACGTCGGGTCGGCGTTTAAGGAAGGAAAGGGGAAAAAAAAGGGAAAAAACGGCCGAATCCTATCCGTTGCCCGTAAAACTAGCGTGGGAAGAGCCACGGAGGCAGAAGTCGCGAATCCTTCTAAGGAACCGTTGCACTTCCTGAAGGAGGTCCCGCACCTGACGTCTCACCGTGAGAAACTTGGGACTGGCCTCGGGTTACAGCCACCGTAACCGCCACGCGAGCAGCACGCTTTCAGCCGCCCTCTTACCTTTTTTTCTTCTTTTTTTTTTCTACAAAGGACCTACGCTGCTCGTACGCTCCTGGGAGCTCGAAGAATTCTACGAGGATACAAAGTGCACCTGTCGACCGTGAAGGCCCAACGAAAGGACCCCGTGACCTATTAAACGAGATCCAGGACGGCCACTGTAATTCTTGCGAAAATAATTAAACCCTTGGCTTCCACATACGTCGTAAGGCCCGAACGTGGCCCGAGTACGTATTAAAGAAACGAGGCGGCGCATAACTTTTTTATTTTCCTTTTTAAATCTTTTGTTTTTTAAATGATAAAAAAAGAGGACCAATCCCGTCCCATGGGAACGCTCCCCGGCGTGGCTGACACAGACCACGATATGCACGCTCGCAAAAACGTGTCTGCGAATACTGAAATGCTTAGACAGTAAAGTAACGGTTGTTGCTTATTCGGGTTTTCTTTACGACTGTAATTAACATTGAGGTTATCGTAGGTATAAAAAAAATATGTACACTTGTACAAAGTCTACGTGAATCGTGTATACGTAGAAAAAAATGTGTGATTGTAAACCACCCTATAGGAATGTAAGAAAATATTTAATAACAATCCTTGACGATCTTAAGTCGTTTAAGCGTCCCAAGTGAATGACACGTAAGAATATGAAATCAGAATCGACCTAGGGGAGCCTACGTACCATAGAAGGGATAATAGCAGGAAGGAGACTAGTAGGATGCATATAGGTATATACATAATGTGTTCGTATATGCAACTATGCGCCAAGGATGCGTGCTTAGAAACGTTACCAGGGCGGAGATTAAGGGGGGGCGAGAGAGAGAGAGAGAGAGAGAGAGAGAGAGAGAGAGAGAGAGAGAGAGAGAGCAAGAGAATTTTACGTCTATTTTGAGGGGTTAGGTAAGCGGGCGGACACCCCACGCTAACCACCTGACGCACCCTGCTCGTGGGAACCGAAAAACCGTAGGAATCTCTAACCTTTATTCTCGAACAACACACGTGCACGGCGCATGCGCAGAGACTAGAGAGCGTGTACACTGTACATAGTCATGCACTATACCAACACATTAGGATGGCTAAACTAGTGGACACCAAAGAGCCACGCCAGTACAAGTTCTATTTCAAGGGAGGATGTTAGTGATTATTGAACATTTACAGAGAAATACTTTAGCGTTTGCGAAATCGAGAGAGACCAAAAAAATAATTGTACCGGTAATGGTTAAATACCGGATTTTGATCTTGTCAAAGTTGCAAAAAAGTTTAGATTTTATAGTGAGTCCTGTGGTGGACGTATGCCATGTTACAGCAGAGGATTGTCTTATGGGGAAAGACAGGTTTCCAATCGGTTGTATTAATTCTAGTTACAAATAGGGGAGTCCAATACCGGCTTTGGAGTAACGTCCAATTAGTAGCCAATCGTGAAATCGTCGAGCAGCGCGGTTCTCTTAAGAATCTTTCAGCTTCCAATCTTATTAACGTGGTTACCGAGGTTCTGGTAAACACGGAATAAAATAATTCGTTATTATCAACCTCGTGTCTCCGCAGCGACAGATAATCGGCCCATTGGTCAATTAACGTAGTCCATGTAGGCGCATGCGCTACTCGTATAAGTCAGTCCGGGCTTCTTGAGTCTCAGTGTATTTTCTTTCCGTCTGTTCCATTCGTGCACGCGGCGGTGGCTCTCGCTCCGTTAGCATGCAGCCAGGCCTAATAACTCTGGGAATAAAGTGCGTGACAATATTCATCGAATCGAAAAGCCCAACCGCCGTCGTGAAAGTATGTAGGAAGCCGATTAACTATTCCGCCCGACGTGGCTTGCGCTCATAATCATCATAATCGCTCGCGCACGTCGTTGACGCACTGTAAAAATAATAATACAATTATTATAATGCTCGAAACAATGGACCACTCTGTATGTATGGTCGTACACATGAGGACGGGAGAGCGTGCCACTCCGCACGAGCGACGCGTGTGTCTCGCGCGAGTAAAGCGAGGACGATGTACAATCCGGTTCAAGAGTAAACGCGTCACCTCGTGACTTCGGAGTAACGTCACGTACGAACGTATTTGTTCACGGCGATTGGCTCGTACCCGTATTGTTCGGGAGGAGTGAACCAATCGGAAGCGGTCGTTGTCATTGTCCGATAATATTATCCATGATTGTTTGAGAGAATACAAAATTTAATTGGCCATACCGCTGCGCGCTCGGAGTGTCCGCGACGCTCGGAAGCGTGGGAACGAACGCGCTTGGGCCTTCCCAAAACAAAACACGAGCCAGGGAGCGGAGCACGCGACGCACCTGACTACCACGACGGTGGCACCCTCTGGTTTATTAAGTCGTTACCTTAACTCGAGCGTGCCGTGAAATCCCGTGATCTTGGTTTGAGGTCACGTGGTGATGTCCTGGTCAAGGTTGAATACGTAAGGTGGTCACTTCTGTTCTGTTTCGTCATGTAAATCGCTTCGTTAGAGATAAACTATGACGCGTTTAGTAAGGGCGGGACATTTGAACGCCTCAATTTTTGACCGGGAGATTACATCAAAGAAAGAGGTGATGGCCTCTCTACGGGTAATACCGGATCGGGACACATCGTAACATCTGAATATATTTACATACTGCGCTGAAGGGTGAAAAATCGACCGGAGTAAAGACCGAAGGAAATTAAAAGGCACGGCTACCGGTCTTACTGCTTCGGCTAATGGCCAATCACGGTACACAGTGTGTCCCCTTGGCGTTTCCACGGGAACGCTATTAACAGAATGCTAAGAGTCAGAACTAGTAACGGGAAGGTCACGCGCCTAAAAACCGTTTCCAACGAGCCGTGTAGTTTGGGGTATCTATAACAAGCTCATTATCTAATATGTTAATTATTCAAATCATTTAAAAAATCAAAATATATTCAAAATACAAAATTTTTTTGTTTCTCTTTTCCAATACCGTACCAGTGAAAAGTTTTTATATAGTATACATAACATAGCCTATAGTCTATAGTCTCAGCTAGAATCTTCGTTAAATTTTCATCATTTATTTATTTATCGAATCACTGAACTTTCAATGTTAATTATTTATACATTGACCCATCCTAATATTATTATTTATCCAAAGACTCAGATCACCCTCTGCATAAATATATTCGACACAGAGCGTCACGAAGACCTTCTATGAATGCTATCAGGCACGGTCTTTCATCCTGAACACTTTTATCTTCGATCCACTGCCGCCCATAAAACGTGCTTTTCGTGGATACACGACCGATACGCTCATGGTTACCTATTTATTACTGGAATAAGTACGGTAGACAATTGATTCACTATTTTTTTTTCTAATTTCTACTTTGCCTCTCTTTATATCAAATTTCTTGTTTTTTTTTGCAAATTCACACATTTTTGCCAGTCCGACTGAATCGAGCTTCCAAAAAAATTGAAGGCATTGGCATACCAGCTGTTTTGGTACATCGAAGTCTCACTTTTAACTGAAACCTCACATCCCCCACACCCCTGATGGCCGATAGATAAAGGGGATTCGTACGTACCGAAGGAGTCAAATGGCTTTCTAAAAATAAACGAACGTGAAAGATGTTGTCGCCGCAAGTAATAAAAATACGAGACGTGAAAGTGGAGGTGTGAAGTTTTAATTATTACAGCAGCCACGGAGAAACAGAGATTCGGTTAGTCTGAAGATTCTTCTAAGAGAGGATTTATGTGCGCGGACAATTTACTGGGGATAAATATATGACGCTGTCTGCTATGTATTCGATGTGTTTGACTAAGGAGTTGAATGTGGTACTGGCTGTAACTTATATATATATATATATATATATCGATTATAATGGTGGATCTATTTACGATTGTAATTGCGATATTAATATCAAAACGGGTTTTGGTAATACAAATCACTTCTTGGAATGCAGTATATTACTTCTGGCAATATTAAAGGATACAATTTACATATCTTACTTTAACGACAAAACCAGTCAATACGTCTTTTGATACTGATAACAAATTACGCGATAATCCTATAAAATATCAATTATCAATGATTTAGTGTTCGTCAAAGAATTTTAAAAAAAAGTTTCAATTTAAATTTCGTGAGATGTATGTGCGGTTTAAAGAAATTGTTTTTTTTTTATAATAAATTTTGATAACCTTAAAAATACATCTCGTGCGTTTCAGTAAGACTCGTGTTATGTCATGAATCCCACATATAGACAACTAACCGTCGTTTGGAGACAATAGACACACGGAGCCCTGGCAGTGAATGAATTGATATCGTTATTGTAACAACATAATGGACATATTTTCTTATTGAGATTGCAGCCTCACGCGTGTGACGTGCCTGATGCGTCAGCCTGTCCTTATGAATGTATTCATTCACGAGAGGCAGCATGACTGTATTATATAACCAATACACGACCATCCCATAAGGCTAAAGACCTCGTGATGATTTTGAGTGAACTTGAGAGCGGTCGTGCGTGTCTTGAAAATTTTTGAAAAATTTCCAAAAATTTATTAAGTCGTGGCAATGCTTATCGGTATGGGTTAAGTTGTAAGAAAATTGGGGATAAAATTTTTGTTTTCGATTTAATACTGAAATCAAACTTTACCAAAAAAAACTCACGGAAGATTGTTTCTGCCGTTTGAAAAAAATTTTAGCAAATTTGTATCGCAGCAAAGTTCCTCTTGTCTTTCTTACGGTACAAAACTGATATATGATATTTTAAGTGACGAAATGTGTTTGGTAATTGAATTTAAAGGGCGGAAGCGAAGAAATCTGGGCCCCTTTGTATTAACCTAATCAAGTTCAGTTGCGGTGCCGTTCGCCATCGCGGTCACAATAGAGACATTAAATCGTCAGTACGGATTTATTAAACCCGGCACTTTTATAACCGTGAAACCCTTTCACTCTACTTTGTACTGCCGGTGAGGAAATGGCTCAGTCTTATAAATTGTCCTTTTGATTATTTCGACACGTCAGAAACGTTAGAGCAGCTACGATTAATCGTGAACGAATATAATTAATAATAAAAAAATAAAAACAGTGAGCCATCGATAATAAATGAAATATGTATATTCCCATATCAAAAGCCGTATAGCACGGGGAAAAAATAATTTTTCGATCGTTCAAAAATATTTTCGCTGCTTTTTGTAGGTCTGTAAATAACTATAATATTTTTTAAAATCCGTTTTGATAACCGTGGATACCGAATTATTTTGCATAATAAATTAAAGCACCGATCAGTCGTCATTATACTAAATCAAAATCGATTATTCATGCGAATACGGCCTTTAAATTAATTACGATTTAAAACGAATACAAGGTCGTTATTTTTAGAAGTGAAAGGTCTTTTTAATAACGTTTCGTAGTGTTTAGGGTGTATTAGATAAATGAAATTTTTTGGAGCACAAGTTCCGTAACATAGCTATACCCTCGTTCCTATCGGATCCATATCGCGTTTCCCAAGCATCCAGCAGAAGATTGTAGTATCTACTTTTTCCAAAGTACTTGAGGTACCCGTACGTTTTGTCGTTCGGAAAAATCCTTTCGAATTTACCAGTTTCCGAAATTTCATCCTCGTATCGAATAAGTAGCCTAACGTCGTCCGAGGTTAGATTCTCCAAGATAGTCTCGAGATAATCAGCACGCTCGGGCACCTGAGTAAATTTCATCTGCTTGTCTCTTTCGGTCTTTGACAATTCCACGCCCGCGCACAGTCGCTTATCGAAGCAGAGCGCGTCCTCGCCGTATTTCATTTTCAAAGTTTCCATGTCCTCGGAGTTCAGAGTGTTCGGTATCTGAAATCCTACCAGGTTCAGGACATCTTTGGCGAGATGTCCTTTGATTATCGAACAAAGCGGCGTATCCGGATTCATAGAAGGATTATTATTGACCTCCAGGAGCCACGGTTTAAAGTTCTCATCGATTATGACGTCGAAGCCATAAAGCTGAAAGGCTGAACAGCTTGTGGGAACAACTTGAACGGATTGAAAAACAGGATCTTCCGCGGATAAGATGGTCTTGATAACGAGGTCCTTGATCTTGTTCCAGATCACGGGAATGTTTGCTCTATATCGACGTGAGAGATAAGCCCAGAGGGAGTTCAGGGCCCACATGCTCCCGTGGCATTTATTGGGACTGTCATTGGGCCTGAACATGGGACTGGTCTTATTGATGCTGGTGTTTGTCAGATGCATGTACCGATCGAACAAGTAACTTACGTCTTTGAGATATTTGGACGTAGCGAAACGAACCAGACCCTCGGAATAGAGATAAATCCTCAAAGGATCGACACCAGTGATAAGGACGTAGAGCCTGAGATCAAATTTGGTACCGTTTATGAGCTTAGGTTTTTCCAGATATTTTTGTATTACCAGTGACCTATTTTTTGGAATTTGAATCCAGCGCGATATCACCCTGATCCCGTTTCCTGCGCAGGACGTTGGCGGTTTGATGATCCATATGCCACCATTTTTTTCAATGATCTTTCGAAATCTCACGGAATCCTCCGGTAGGATATAAGTAATTGGCATATAGTCGAAATCGTCTTTTCCAAATTTTTTTATCATTTTGTTATGATTACGCCACAGCAGATCCTTGTTGCTCAATTGAAACGATCCCGGAAAGTGATTGATCTTCTGAAATGATTTTAGGGTCTTGCTGGTACCGAGTATCCCGGGCGAGGTCCAAGTGCCTAACCAATTTGAGAAATGATTTTTCGTTATGGTGAAACCTGATCTCATGATAGTCAGCCTTATCATTTTTGGCGATTGTCTGGCCGATTGCTTCCATAATAAGTGTCTGCTTATTTCGGTGGGCATAAGACTGTTCCGTTCGTTGTCGTAAGAGTTGAAGATTAAAAATGGCGGTGTGTGAACGAATAAGCTTGGTCTTAGTGGCAATTTGTAAATTCTTTCGCCACGCGCGTGGGGCTCCATTAAATTGGCAATTAGCCAATCGGTCAGCTCCCGGTACTCGTACATGTTGTCCATCTCATCGAACCAGGCGACTTTTCCATTACACGTGTCGCTCGAGGCATCTTTCTTCTGGGTTATCATTTTCGCGAATCTTTAAATTGCTGATGACAGGTTATCCAATATTAATAATTAACGGACTGATGATTACTGCCCGGAACTCGTTTAAGTGATTAAGTGCTGTCTGACAGATCGGTGCAAATTACAGAGAATTTAGTCCATGTTTAAGAAATGGATGGAAATCTAAACTATGAAGGAAGAGCCATTACGCCATTACTTGAATGACATAAATTCTGACAGCTGTCATTTTTCGAACGGAGGTATCTTCACGTCGAATCTTTAAAAAAGAATTAATTTTCCTCGCCCTACGTCAAAAATCATCACGCTGGTAGTAACAATAAAAAAAAAATAAATAAATTATACAAAATTGAATGTACTGTAAAAACATTTTTTTTTTATTAATCCAAATTTATATTGTTACATGAAAAATATTATTCACGAATCGCGAAGGCACAAACGAAGTAGCACATCGCGTGGCAGTCTAAAAGTACACGTTATCTCTCTCTCGAAAAAAAAATTAATAATAAAGAAAGAAAAGGATCACGTCTATCACACGAGATTTGTACACCTTTTTAATCGACCAAAAATGGCAGTGACAATCCGAGGCAGTGTCGTGCTAAAAAGTAGCCTGTTGCTCGAGATGATAATTGAGCTTGCACAATTGCCGAAGCCTGGCGATGCCCTTTTTCCTATCGTTACCGTATTTATACTCCCAGGCATCCAGCAACATATTATAATATCTAGGTACGTCGAAGTACCTGAAGTACTCGTGGCTCTCGCTCGTAGGAAAGATCGTCTCGAATCGACCAACCTGGCTGAGCTCATCCTCGAACAGAACGAGTTGACGGACATCGTCGGGCGTAAGGTCCTCTAAAATATCATTGAGATATTCGTTTCTATTTCTCAAGTGAGCGAACAGGGATTGCTTGTGCCTTTCCTGGTAGCTCAATCCGGTCTTGTACAATCTGAGGTCCTGAACCACAGACTCGACTCTGTACTTCTTGGACAGCGATTCCGCATCGGTCGCTGAAACGCAAGCTGGCAACTGGTAGCCTGCCATGTTGAACACGTTCTGAATGAGAGGACCCTTGACGGCGATATCCAGGGCCGACGACGCTTGCAAAGACGGCGATATGTTCACCTCGAGGAGCCAGGGCTTCAGGTTCTCATCCAGGAGAATATCGACGCCGAAGAGTTCGTAGCAACAGTATTTATTACTCGTGTTCGCCCTGGTCAGGCTGTTGATCGATGATTCTCCTGCTATCATCGTCTTGACCACGATGTCCTTCATCGAGCTCCACAAGCGGGGCACGTCGACGTTCTCACGCTCCAGGTAACTCCAGAGCGTCTTCAGGGTCCACTTGTGTCCCGTGCAGGAGTCTGTCGAGTCGTTGTTCGTGTAATTAGCACTGGTCTTGTTGATACTGTAATTAGTCAAGTGCATGAACCTGTCGCTCAGGAAGTTTATATCGTCCACGTACTTCACCGAAGCGAACCTGACCAAACCTTCCGGATAGATGTAAATCCTGAGAGGATTGAAGCTCGTGACGAGGACGTAGAGACGCAGGTCAAACTTCGCTCCGGATATCAGTCTCGGTTTGGAGAGATATTGCTGTACCACCACTGGTCTTTTCTTGGGTATTTGGCTCCAGCGATGTACCACTCTTATTCCTGTACCGCGTGCGGATGCCGGGGGCTTCACTATCCATTTCTCTCGACCTGCGGTTCTCTCCCAGACCTGTCGGAAGCATCTGAGGTCCTGGGGCAAGACGTAGGTCCTTGGGACAAAACCAAATTCGCGTCTACCGTGACGCGCCATTAATCTACTTAGATTGCGCCACAAGCGATCCTTGCGGCCAATCTGGAAGCTTCCTGGGAAGTGATTCACCTTCTGATACTCTTTGATTATTTTGAAGCACGTAGACTTCATGTGCTTGCCCCAGACTCCCGACCAATCGGAGGCCTTCTTGAACAACCGGAAACCAGAATTTGTCAGGGTGCGTCGCACCAGCAGCGGCGTTATTGAGCTCAGTCGCCACTTTAGATGTCGCCGGATCTCGAAGGGTAGATTATGCGGAACCTGGCTGTCGTGCGACTGAAAGGATATATAGGGTGGGACGTTTGGAAAGAGACTTCTTCGAAAGGGTTTTGATATTTTCTTGTCGCCCGATTCGTCGATCGCGTCTATGTCGTCCACTTCCTCCACTTCGTCCACTGCGTCTATGAAGGGGTTAGGTTGCACCTCGTCGTCGAATTTCGAGTCCAGGTCCACGATGTGATTGTAACTTAGGACGTCCATCCTGGACAGCACGATCGACCTGGGGGAATTACGAGAATAGGAAGATTCAGGCATTTTCGTTTTTTTTTTTTTTTTTTTAATATTCAACTAATTCCCTATTTCTATGATGTAGTTTCAGGCGATAAATAGTTTTCATAATTATTTTGATAATTGATCATCGGAGTGAAGCTTGTCACGTATCGCGTGCTGCGATCGAACAACTTTCGGGGCTACTTCGATCGACGTTTTGACACGTTTTGATATCAATTTGCGATAATTAATTTTGAAAATGATCTAAATTACACGATAGTCAATTAAAGTCTCGCACATCGCGTACGACCTAACCACGTGAATTTATTGAGCAATTTTATAAAAATGAACGAAAAAGAAAATGAGATGTTCCGATAAATCGTAATTACACATTTTCTGGCACGCGATATTATGCCGCGAGGCGTAATCGAACCATGCTGAGATACTCACCAATCAGAGAGTTCCGTGAAGTATCAGCACTGCCATATCTGAAAGAAAGTGACAATTATTCAAAGTTCTGTACACAAGCAAGAAGACATCCACCTCTTAAAATTAACCGGCTCTCCACCGGATACGATTATGGTTATTGAGTTAATCGCGGGGCGGCCTCACAGAAATTCTGAAAGGAGTATTTTTTGGCTAATCCAATTTCCAATAATACGACTCGTGACCAATTACCTACATCCGACAGGACACTGTTGCAAAAAACACCCCCCAAAGAAATAGGCAGCTTTTCTTTACGAAAATACAAACAAAAAAGCTCCCCAGTCTATTTCAACCTTCAAGAAGGCCTTATCTCCATATACAGCACTTGTTAAGTGACAGATAGAATGATTACATGATGATAACTGATTGTTCGAGTAATCGTTCACTATCACTTATCACGCTAAAAATTTCCACGTAAGAAAGGAGCGAACGACCGATTATGGTTAAATCAATTTAAATCTGAAATGACGTATCGTTAAAATTAAAAAAAAAAATCATAATTTCATTCGTCTTTACGTTACCTCAACATTATTTAATTTGTACAATGATATCGATGTACACAAATTATTTTTAAAACAGCCAAGAATCATTGTCATAGGATCAATCGATATCTAAAAAAATCAATGATGGTTCGATTCAATACGAATAGAAAGTGATCTTTGATACGGCATAAGTCATGCCAACACGCGTATTAATAGTACTGACTATATTGTATATCCGCGTCAACTCCATATATGAATGACTATCATTCTTCTGGTTGACCACTATATGCTACAGGTATAGATGATAGTAATGATTCATCGTAATCCGTGAGGCCAGAATTCCATGACACATGACACGTTTCAATGGGAAACTGGAATGGTAAGTTAACGCCAGACACTTCTAGATATTATCTCTGAATGACTATCGTGTCTCAGTCATTCACTGTTTACGATCGTCATGATCCAGGATGATTTTTATGGTGGAGTGCCATAATCGATGCAGCCATTAAAACTGATCATTACCCTTGCACCTTATAAGAATCTACTATAGATACGTAGGCCTTGTGGTTGAAAATGAAACGTACGACGAAAGACATTCGATACGTAGAATCTCGCATTCGTACATATGTTACATATGTAGTTACATATGTTCAGGAATACCAACGGTAACTTAATGATCATTGAAATTCAAAAAGATATTATCCTGTAAGCTCGCATGCCAAATATCACGTATGCTCGACGATACACTGAACGAATATAAAATTGGACACTATGGAAACTTGAAATTTTTTTTTACAAATTTTACGAGATCTTTAATAATGCGAGATGCTCGATACCTTTCTACGTTTATTGGTAATTTCGAGAAATTTTGTTGAGGATTTTTACGACTCTTTTCCCCTATAATCACTGACTCACCTACTTTTTTCATTGACTTAGTGCGTTTCTATGGAAGAGCGTGAAAATTTACCTGAACTTTTATAATTTTGGGGAAGCATAAAAGTCTTGAGTATTTTGTCAACTATTCAACGTGGCGTGTAACCCAGTCCCGTAATGAGGCCGTAAACAATAAGCGGGTGTCAACCGTTAGCAGGGAGAGGGGTATAAAGAAATTTGAAAAAAAAAAGAAAATGAACATAAAAGCGTTTCCACGAATGACGAAAAAGCGACGTTGGATGTATGTATTAATGAATGATCAGCTGAGTTTTTCGCTCTTTCGACTTTTTTGCATGCGCGCGCGAACGACGTAACGTACGAAAAAGATTGATACCGATAGACAGTTTGACAATGGTGGCATTAATTAAATGATTCTTTTATTTATTTTTTTTTCCATTCTTCTCTCCTCACGAAAGCGATCAGATACGATCGCTGCGGACAATTAATCTCGCTTAGAAAACCACCTTTTAGAAACGGTTTCATGGAAATTCCGCCCTGCTAATGTCCCATGTCACATTAGAAACGATCACGCGATGAAAATCAAAAAAGAAATCGGTAAGTATCACGATAATAGTAGCACATACCTGGATGAACTGTACAGTATAAATCGATAAAATTGAAGATCACAATTTTTAAAATAAAAATAAATCTTTTACCATACGTTAACGAAGTAAAAAGACTTTGGATGAGTCTCGGATAAGATAACGATATTTACGTTAAAAAAAAAATCGTTATGCAATCGGATAATTTTCGCAGAGCTAAAAAGATTGAAATCGATTACGCGGAAATTTCTGCCCGATCGATTATTTATGTACGATAAGACAAACTAAAATCTATTTTTTAACGTTAAC